>JAODXP020000035.1:454990-457490 GCA_027497455.2 Sardinella longiceps | reverse complement strand
CCACATTTAGCCACACACACACACACACACACACACCACATGTATACACATACACACACACCACATTTACCCACACACACACACACACACACATTTTTAATAATAACAAAATGTTATGTCCATTCACATAAAAAACATAACACATACACATGCCATTTTTAAAAAACAACGAAACATATAAAAACAAATACACAACCCCCAAAAAACACAAACATAACTCACACAGACACACACAAACAGTTTGTTTATGTAGGAATGTCTACTGAATTTGAGGGTCTATACACACACACACACACACACACACACACACACACACACACAGACAGACAGACACAGTCAGACAGACACAGCCAGACAGACAATGCGTTATATGCGACTATCTGCTGAATGTCCTACTTTAAACAGTCCCAGCACGGCCAGGTCATGTGATCCTATGAAAGCTTTTAATTGGTTGAGGTCTTCAATGACATCAGCACTAGGCCCTTCCCTCCTCTTGAGCCAAGTCAAAATGGCTTCAGCATCTCTTAGTTCTGGGAAACACACACACAGACACACACACACACACACACACACACACACACACACACACACACACACGACACACACACACACACACACACACACACACACACAGACACGCTCATGTTTTAACTACTCAGGGGTGTGTTTCCCAAAAGCATAGTTGCTAACCTGTTAGCAACTTACTTAGTTGTCAGTGGAAAATTGCATTGCAAGCAACATAGTAGCTAACTTAGTTAGCAACTATGCTTTTGGGAAACACACCCCAGTCTAGCATAAACCATGCCATCAGCAATAGGATTGTATTGTTATGTAGGTTCACATATTACTGTTACCAAAGTTTTACCTGTCAACTACATTAGCAATGTGTATTAGCATAAACACACCCAATCAGTGTTAGCAGGACATTTCTACAGCAAATGTGTCTAACATATCAGTGTTACTAGAGAGCGTTGTACCTCTTCACCTCAGCCTATCTGAGCAGTACAAGCTTAGATATCACTGTGAGCAAAGTATGGCAAAAGCATTAGCTGTCCAGTTTAGCGTCGCTGGACAATATGTTAGTTATCCTAAATGTAGTGTTAAGATATTTACCAGGGCATTTTACAGGGCTGTGTTTGTTAGCATCTAGGTACAGGCGTATGGTGGGGATGTTGGTGACGTTGAGCTGCTCCGCTAGCTCCTTCTCCTTGGAGACGTCCACTGAGGCCAGTCTGATGGGGTTAGCCGCCTCCTTCAGCTGAGCGGAAGCCTGGGAGAATTCCATGATGGAACCCATGGACTCGCCTGACAGCGGGGCATCTACGGGAAGCACAGAAGGACACAAAGGATGTCTGAGTCATTGAGGTAAAAGGGATGGAACATTATTGTGAAATATTACCAATAGAGTGGTTGCTAGTGTAAGCTAATGTAAAGCAAATAGAAAGGTTAGCCAGGTATAGAGAGAGATTAGGCTAGTGCAGGTTGGCAATAAGCTCGTTCGTGTTCAGAGTCGGTATGGCTACAGGCTGTAGCCAGAGCCAGCGAGATCTACGGCAATACGTCGGTGGGAGTGGAAAAGCATGGGGGACAAGGTGGACAACACAGCTGCAGCTGGCTGTAGCCAAACACACGTGAACATGGACATGATGTCAGGAGATATCGCGGAAGTTTGTTTGCACTGAAAACAGCTTGAATCCCCTCATTTCATCATTAAAATGAACGTGATAACTGGCAAAATAAATCATATAATGTTGCTTAATAAATTATTGTTGCAATGCAAGAGGAACAGAGTTGTGTTTGAAGGTGTTTTGTTAAAAATAGTAATGTGGTATGAAATGCTTATTTGAGATGGCAAACCAAGCCACGCTGGAGAGCAATAAAGCTATTTCATTGGGCAAAACTTGCATACTGCTTAGCAGCAGCTCATTCAAATAAGCCCATTTTCAGTGAGTACAACGTGGTTGGTGTCATATTTGTCATGAGGAGTTTCAAACCAATCAGAATAATGAGTTACGTGGGATGCATCCTCTTGCAGCCGAGAAAAGGAGATGCGGGCTTCGCTGCAGGCGCCTTGATACCGCGAGTTTTTAGTGACGTGCTGTGGGCGTATTTTGGTGACGCATTCACAAGCTTGGTGAAGTCAGCCGGAAGTCGGACACAGTGTCTAACCACAATGCATCGCTTGGCTGCAGCCGGCTGCAGGCGGCTGTAAGCGGCTTTACATCTCAAACATGCCTATTGAAACATAGAGAGGTAGTTAACCTACCATAGACTTGAGATGAAGCAGAGAGAGGTTAGCCGAGGGTAATCTAGCGAAAGGTTAAGGTTTATTGTGCTGAGAGGTTATCTTAGCAGAAGGTTAGTGATTATGCTTAGAGGTTAGCCTAGCGGAAGGCTAGTGATTATGATGAGTTGGTTAGCCTAGCCTAGCAGAATGCTTGTGATTTTGGTGATTAAGTAAACTTAACCTAGCTGAACGCTAGTGATTATGCTGAATTGG
>JAODXP020000035.1:423762-442390 GCA_027497455.2 Sardinella longiceps | reverse complement strand
TATCCTCATCCTCACCCATCACAGTGGAAACTGCACTGCCACAGAATGAAAGGCCCTGCAGCAGACCGTGAGGACAGCTGAAAAGATCACTGGGGTCTCTCTCCTCTCCCTCACTGACATCTACAATACTTACTGTACACACACACACATCCACCCCTCCCTCTCACTCACACACAACCCACTCACTCTTCTCCCTACTGCCATCAGGCAAAAGGTACCACACACACACACACACACACCACTCACTCTTCTCCCTATTGCAAAAGGTAGTGCACCATAACTGCACCTCATCAGACATGGTCTTTAGAAGAGGCACTTACATGAGAAATGTAAGTTTGTAAGAAAGTGAAATTACAAATATGCAGTGGATGTTATTATTATTATTATTATTATTATTGTTTGGACTCAAAGATCATTTTTGAATAGACTTACCGACTGTATTGTTTCCAAGAAACTTGAGAGCTGGCGCTTTGATGGAGGCTTTGATGACTTCAGAGGCTGGTCCTACAAATGCTGAGGTGACTGCTCTGCATCTGAACGTGTACTCTGTGTTTATGAACAGATTGCTCACTGTGACTTCCCCAGCTTGTGCCACTGTCTGCTTTAGCCACTCATCCTCTTCACAAACACAGAACTCCACCAAGTAGGAGGTGATATTCTCTGTTCCATATTTGGGGGGAGAAATCTTCAGTATCACACTGCTGTGGTTTATGTCACTGACGGTCACTGACTCAGGCTTGGAAGGAGGCTCAAAGTTCTCACTGACAGAGAAGCCGTGTTCATAAAGATAGATGGTGGAACCTTTCTGGTTCTCATCTGCAGAACCGACCACCAGGAACTTGCAGTTCTTGTTTTCTTTGTTGGCCTCTGCAAAGTCACTGAAGAGTTTCACCTTTCTCCTAATTTCCTCTGCTGTTTTCCTTGAGGTATACCACTGTTCCTTTTCAACATCATGACTGAGTGGATCTTGAGAGGCGTTTGGTGTGGTTGCTCCACTTAAGTAGTTGGATAAAGCTGACAGATACGGTTCAGCACTTCCCAGTGAGGTGAAAACAAAACACACAATATGCTCTACACCAACACTCTCCTTGTACATGTGATTCAGCGATGGCATGATCTTGGAGTTTGTCATCATGTTGGTGAAAGACTGTAAGATGTAGATTTCCCTCTCCTTGGAGTCCATCCACTCATGCAGGTCATTGCTGTTGAAAGGAGAAGAATGTCTCTTCTTCAATATCTCTGCAAGGTCAGCTTCCTCTTCTCCTCCTCCTCGGATTGAAGGAATCTTCTCAGCCATTTTCTTTTGGAATGTGAGCTTGTGCTCCAAGAAAATCTTCTTAAAATCTTTAAGTTTTTTGTGAATCTGGGGGAACTGCTGTGCAGTGGTGGTTTGCATAAGATCATTGCATTTCATTTCCAAATCATTGAAGTCTTCTAAGACATTCTGTGCGTCTTGAACTAAACCTAGACTTATCTGACGGACAAGTTTAGCAGCAGAAGAATCTATAACTGTCAGAGGCAACAGCCAGACCTTCACTGGTACAGCAGTTTCTCCTTTGGCTCCTAGTAATGTTGGCAAGCTTTGGTAGATCTCCACTGCATCTTGGAAAGTTACCGGATTCTTCTTGAGTGAAAAATCTCCATAGAATTTACAGGAGACTGTCTCAACATTCTTTCTGTCCTTGTCCTCCATTTTTAGTGAACCCTCTCCCTCTACGGAAAGACGAGGAATCTTCTTGATCATCACCTTCATGTTGCCCTGGATGTCTTGATGATTCTCTTGTTGAGTCACCTCACGGTCAAAGATGAAAAAGGCTTGAGCCCCATACAGGATTCCTGTGACTACATGCGTTGCTACTCCTTTATCAAATACATACTGATGTTTTATATTGTCTCTTCCAAGCTGATCCATGGACAGCTCCTGGAACTTGGTGGTAGTTTTGTAGGTCAGTGTTACTCTGGCCTGATTTCTGGATGTCTTCTGATCATTCAGGTATTTGGCCGATCCTCCAACCTCTACAAGCCCACCCAGGAAACTTGCTTTCAGAGAGGCACTGACATTTAGTGATGAGGATTTATCTTCAATCGATTCAGAGGCCACTATCTCAAATTCAGTGTTAGGTTTTGGTCTGTTCCTTGTAAATGAGTCCAGCATACCACTGTCCCACAATGTTATTCCTGCCAAAAACAGATCAGTTAATTCACTTATCATTGCAGAACTGTACAAGTAGTTTATGACTAAACAGTTTTTCTTCCCAGGTTTGTTTGCCTATAATTGTGCATGGAATAACCTGTTAGCATTCTACATGGAAAATGGCGCAAGCATTTGAGTGAAAGACCTTCAGACTTGCCATATTAAAAGTTCATAATCTGGTCAGGATGTTTTAGTTTCACCATGCAGTGTTGTATTTAGAAAACCAGCAGTTGGTTGCACAAGCTGAGCCTAGGTTTGGTGGGGGACCGCCTTCCATTCCGACATACCCCCACTCCGACATCCTTCCATTATGACATCCACCATTCCTATGTTATACATCTGTAGTCATAAACAATACAGAGGTGTGTTGTAATGTGTCTGATGATGTTGCATAGCTTTGGGGGTGACATTTGGTGCAAGTTTAGATGCTGAAAACACAGTTTAAAAACTTGCCCCATTGGGTTAACTGTCAGGGCTTATTCTGTGTTCAAGGAAACCTATATGGTTGGACCAAAATGTCTTGTGTCTTCAGTATTGGCTAATCTCAAGTAGCTTGAGCAATAGAGCTAGACCGGAATTCCCCTTTACTGCTGCCATTCTGACAGCCTACTGAAGCATGTCTCTATTTTGGGGTATTATCTTTTGTTGGTTTATCTAAACGTTGCGATAAGTGTGTGCGCTAGAGCTGGGCGGTTTGACCAAAATTCAACATCACGTTTTTTTTCCAGATTTAGTCCGGTTCACGGTATTTAACGGTTTTTGTTTTCTTTTTCTTCCCTTATGAAGTGCGACCGTTTTCAAAGGGCACTATGAGAGGAAATCACACGCATTAGCCTTCATGAAGCAGTGAAAATTAATTGACATTTATCTTAATATATTTATAAATTCATTACATGTACAGTTTCCTATTACTACAGTGCTTTCCCTCAATGCAAGACATGAAATAGATGTCAGTAGCCTACAAAGAAAATTATATTCTAATGCAGAAAGGAGTCTCATAGGGATCTCCAGACTGTCAGTAGCCTACTCAGAGGAGGGACTAAAGTGAAGGAATCACATGCCATGGTAGTTGCAGAAAAAAATGCAGAATCTTTTATTTTCAAAACAATTAGGTCCTTTAATGTGACATGTCTGCGACCTATGATTGTTTTGTCTGCGACGATCAAAAACCCCACGATACAAAGTTTGGCATGTCAGAATTTTAATCGCAAGGACGTATGGAATGTTGACATCAACTGTTCTAATGCGCAGTCCCACTAATATCCATAGACATTTTAATATAGCCTACTAGTCGTATGTTTCTGTTGCCTATCAATACATTTAATGCTTTCTAGGTTACGAGTTACGCAGCAGCAGACCCGACAGTCTATTTCTGCAACCACACCAAATTTCCATGCGTAGTAGCCTCATCAGCAAGGTAGACGAAAGCGGAAAAGTAGGCGCTCAAGTTGTTTACCGTTGCTAAGGTAACCACAGGCTCGGTCCACATTGCTGACGAACTAAAGTTAGACTGAATGAAGATAATGAAAGTAAAGATGTAATTTCTCTCTATGCATAACTATAAAAACTTGTATTCGTGAGGAAGCTTTGTGTATTGTTTGATAAACCGTCTCTGCTCTCACTCTCCATTCTCTCACTCTTCGATGCGTTTTAGGCGGCGCAACAATGAAAAACGTCCCCTGTGAAACAATTTACCGCACCTGCGTTCCGGAAGTGTTTAGGGCTATTTAAACCGGTGTTGCCGGTTTATGAAAAATTCATATCACGACAGAAATAAAAAACGGTTGTCGGTTCGAACCGGTATACCGCCCAGCACTAGTGTGCGCTCTGAGATAAGTGCCCTAGGTGTTCGGAATCAGTCCTTTCCTTCCTGTAATGACCACACACAGAACAAAGATATTATTCTAACACTCCCCTCGGCTCTCGCCTGAGCTGTGGTCGCTTGAGATCCCTCTACGGTTGCCACAGCTTTTACCTACATGCTTTGGCCACTCCCCTTACTGTGTCTCACTTGATTGCTGTGCTCAATGCTGGAAGTGTCTCTTAACTGTTAGTAAAATAACAGCTTTCATTTATTTATCTTTTTTGAGGAGACAAAACACAGGAATTTTTACTCTTTTATAGGCTTCAAACCTATGATGAGAAGTAATAAAGATATCTTGAATCTTGAAATGAAAGTCATGTTTGGACAAGCCTGTCACTCACATCCCAGTTTAGGCCTACTAGGCTACATCTTTTGTCATAAATGATGAATTAAAAATAAAATACAACTCCATCATTTGTTTAGGACTGTTAGCTTAAGACAACCTGTGGAGGACCATCATGCGCCTCCACTCCTAATTGATGGTGATTTATTAGCTCTCGTAGGTCCTCATTATCAACCAGTGGGATGGAATTCTGTTTTCTGATTGGCTGTCAGGGAGTCCGTTAATTCTAGATAACAGGACACCTCTGACATTTGTCGGGTTAAAAAGTTTTACTAGCGTCCTTTATCAATGCTTTTTAGAATGCAGCCTCTTGGATCTTCTTTCATATGAAAATAGTACCCCAACCAAACAGGATAATTTCTTTCAACGGAGCCACATGTTTCTTTTATGTTTAACACTTGCTTACCGTCTATACGTTTTAGTTGCAACCGGGTGATAAGTGGGATAACGGCCTTCGAAGTGTCCTGTTCTTTGCCTCCGCCACGTCCATTATTTTCTTATATCGGGACACCTCGGCGGCCGTCATCCCTTACTTAATAGCTTGTGGTGTGCATTGGCTAGCCAAACAAACATCCGTTTTGGGGAACGCATTTAGAGTGGAAGTTGGGGAAACAGAAAATGGTGCCTGATGCAGCCTGATGAAGACCCTGCCGGGTCGAAACGTTGTTTTAATTGAATAAAAAAGCCTCTTTGGGAGTAAGCAGTGTGCGGACGATTTCCCTCTCTACTCTGAAACAGAAAATGGTGCCACGTCAGAATATGTTGCACCATGTCTTGTTATTGTTGCACTGTGGTAAGTAGCTACGAAATCAAATAATTGTCACAAAAAATGACGTTATCATGGTTGTCACTATTGACAACCAATCAATATTGTTGTTATATGATTTGGAAGCAAGCCATAGAATGCTGCATGTTCAGTTGTTTCTTTTCGTAAGACTACAGTCACTATTTTGTTGAGTTATTGTTTCAGTAAAATTTCATCCAAATCCGTGCAGTACTTTTCGAGTTATGCTGACAAACAAACAGACAAACAAACAAACAAACAAACAGACAGACAGACAGACAAACCAACGAGACCAAAAACATAACCTCCTTGGCGGAGATAAAAATCTGGGTTAACTATCAGGGATCATTTCTCTGTCCAAGAAAACATACATGAGTTGAAAGAAAATTTCGTGTCTCCAGTACTGGCTAGTCTTGGGTAGCTCTAGCTCTGTTGAGATTTGACTGAAGTTGCCCTTTACGCCTAATGCTGTGGTGTACTTTTATGGCATTATTTAGTGTTATGGTGGAACTAATTTGCATGGTGCAACCAGTTAAAATCTAGGAGTTCCTAAAGTACATGTAGTGACTGTCTTAAAAGTCCATTCAGACACTCGGCAGGGTGCAGGCGAGATCCATGTTAATGATGCGCTAGTTCTATAAGAGTAACTTAATGTCCACGCTGAAAGTTATCTTTGGGTTGTGTTCCCATTTAATATAAACGTTAACTTTAACTTTAACTTTTTTTTTTAAAAGTCTAAAAAGGGTGCGCAAAGTGAAGTCTAGTCTAGCTGTGGCGTGTAGCTTTGTAGCAGACTAGCGTTAGCGTTACCAGCGGTAAAAACCGTGTGCACTCCCCGCCACCCTAGCTTGATTAGGAGACCAGTTACACCTGTACATATACCAGTTACCTGGCGCACGCTTGCCACTGTGACCTGTGACCTAATGATAGGCTATCACACACATACTGCCCCCTAGTGTGGACCACCAACATAACAAAAATGACTAATGGCTCCCACAGTACAACGTAAGGGCAATTTACGCAATAACTAAGCTAAGTTGGAACTTGCGCTCAGCTGGTGCAACCGTCTGCAGTTCACTTAGTGTTTTGTTGTCAGTATATGCCTGTGAACTCTTACCAGGGACCAGAGAGTCTTTCCTGCAGTCGTACAGCATCCCAACACTGAATGGACGGCCGAGTGCTGCCACCTCTATTGTGTCCGAATCCATGTCTTATTCTAGAATACAGAACAGAACAGACATTATTACATCAGACTAGCTCAGTGGTCAGTGCTGCCACCTCTATTGTGTGTGAGTCCATGTCCAAGTCTAGACTAGAGAACAGAACAGACATTATTACATCAGTCTAGCTCAGTGGTCAGTGCTGCCACCTCTATTGTGTGTGAGTCCATGTCCAAGTCTAGACTAGAGAACAGAACAGACATTATTACATCAGTCTAGCTCAGTGGTCAGTGGTGCTGCCACCTCTATTGTGTGTGAGTCCATGTCCAAGTCTAGACTAGAGAACAGAACAGACATTATTACATCAGTATGCGGTCAGTTCCCAAAAACAGAATGATATACTGTACATCCTCAGTATGAGTACATCTCCTAGTCTAGTGCAGGGGTTCCCATTATACAGTATTGGTGTGTGTGTGTGTGTGTGTGTGTGAGAGAGTGAGAGAGAGAGAGGGAGGGAGGGAGGGAGAGAGAGTGCTGTTGCTAGTGAAAACTTGTGTGTGAGTTTTTTTTGGATGTATCCCTGATATTTCCCAGCTGGTTGTCAGCTTGCGCCATAATGATGTAACTGTTCGTTTTTGTAGCAGATGAACTTAATATAAGATCAGGCTATAGACAATATTATGACACAATGAATTACTTTAATAGTCATATTATTTTGTTTTTATGGTTTAAATGTGTAATGTATATGTTTATTTTACTTAAGGTGGGGGCTTAAAGATAAGCCTTTTGGGCTTTTTTGCCTCTTCCTGCACTGTAATTGTTTTCTTTACACCAAGGCAGAAAAACATTCACATTCATTTTTGGTTTTGAAGGTACCTCCGTCTTAAATGATTTTTAAAGGTGTTGTAAGTGGGGCACTCTCTTATTTGGAGAGGCAGGCTGTTCCAAATTTTACCTCCCATTTTGGGCAAAAGTGGTGCGTCTAAATGGTCTGTGGAAGACCATTTGCGCTGCATAGAGAAAAAAATATATCCGGATCTTGTATCTTGGAATTCTGAGGTATTATCTTCACAATTTAGACTTCAAATCTTGCAATTCTGAGATACTAAACAAGTGAGATACACAATCCAGATTTTTTTTTTCTCTATGTGGTAGAAATGGACTGCACGTCATTTTCCTTCCATCATAAAGTCTTGTGTGCAAGTGTGCCAAGCTGTATGTTACCCCCAACGTATAACACTATAAGGAAGCATCTCGTAGGTAGGCTAAAGAAAGTAGTGCTGATTCTTTCATCATTTCAAATCAGTACACAATAAATAAGAATCATTTCTCACCTCAGGTCTCACCACTGCAGCCTTTGAGTGAAATGTCTGTAGTTGAGTCTGGACCTCCCAAGTATATGAACAAAAGTTGTGTCGTGTCTTGTGTGCAAGTGTGCCAAGCTGCTTGTTAAACTCTGCCCCCAGCAAAAGGTGTGGCAGTCCTTACTGGCCACATAGCCTACACAATTGACCTATGGCTAAGCCACGCCCCCTCCACTCACTCGGACATTCGGTGACGGGCGCTATTTCAAGTGTTACAGTCAAAGAGGTTTCTCAGGAGGTAATTGATGGCTTTTGGAGACAGAAAGATAAGATATCATCTCGAAGTCATCAAAAGGGCCTTAGCTATGCACTAGAGGATTATGTTAATAATTTTGTCTTTTAGCAAGTCGATGAAAAGCTTAAGTTACACGCAACAATGTAAGGGTCCCAGTGTAAAAATGATAAACCTTATCTCGTTGCCATCGCCATTTCAGACAAGATAGACGTTAATGTTAGTTTAACAAGAGGCCTTTGGACAACCACTGTACAAAAGCTAGAGTATAAGAGACCAATAAACTCCCATCAAACAAAGTTACATGATGAACAACGCAGCTAGGACATAAAGTTGGGCAGAGACGTTGACTAGCGTTAGCTAACTTTCGCTAACGTTAACATTAGTTAACGTTGACGTTGATGTTGTGGTTAACGTTAGGGACGTTAAAATAACTTTCTGTTTCTTTCCAGCAAAGTGACAACATGTTGGCTCAAATACGATGTTGACTTGCCTTAGAACAGATGTAGACATCCTTGTTAATTTTGTCTACGTTCAGTTAATGTTGTGGTCTGTCTGCTGCATAACTTTATCCAAAGCAGACACTTATCTCGGTTTAGATGAGGCTTGGGAAAAGGCAAAAATACACCCTGTCGCCCAGCCTCTCAGGATACCTTGTGTCTGAGTTGCTTGTACCCCCTGCACACCGTTTGACCATTTAAAACTTGAAATACGGTGAAAAAACATATAAAAACGAACAAAAACTGGCGAACTGCAATGTATTTCAATGGACGTGCAAGCAGAGAATGTCCGAGTGCATTGGGAGCTATGCGCACTGTGATTGGCTCATCGCGTTCGGTTAGCCATAGGTCAATAGTGCAAAGTACACTGTGCTAAAG
Organism: Sardinella longiceps; assembly: GCA_027497455.2. Lineage (NCBI taxonomy): Eukaryota > Metazoa > Chordata > Actinopteri > Clupeiformes > Clupeidae > Sardinella > Sardinella longiceps. The sequence continues at coordinate 433,571 of JAODXP020000035.1, read as the reverse complement.
TGTGTGTATGTGTGTGTGTGTGTGTATGTGTGTGTGTGTGTGTGTCTGTCTCAAATTCCTATTCCTGATGTCTATAGTTGAGTCTGGACGTTACAAGAATAGGAACAAAAGTTGTGTCGTGCCTTGTGTCCAAGTGTGCCAAGATGTATGTTAACGTAAGGTGTGGCAGTCCTCACTATAAGTACACTGTGCAAAAGTGTCTCTGAGTGTATGTGTGTGTGTGTGTGTGTGTGTGTGAGAGAGAGAGAGAGAGTGAGAGAGAGAGGGACTATGTTTTATATATGTGTAGTGTATGTGTGTACACTCTCAATGAGTGTCCTATGCCTGATCTTAGAATACCAACCTCTTAAACAAACAGTTGGGCAGATATCTATACACACATTTAAGACAAGAAATACAGATATTCTATTGAATGGAACTTCACCAATTGATCTAGCTGTCACTGAAAGATATCATATCTGCCTCTTCTTTGGAAACAAGTCGTGTTGGGCTGCAATTCCGACTATCACCACTAGATGTCCTCAGTGACTGTGGGATTGGTCTGTGAAGTTGCTCGGTTGATTTGTCAATGATAGCCTAGAGTTATTACTACCCTTCTGGGTACAATAAGGGACCCATAATGAGCCCACATGGGGCCCAGTTATGCTGCTTTTCGATACAGCCCAGGACCTACTCAGCCTGGTATTTGCTTGGCCCTACTCTACACTACCCCGCTCTTGGCTTGCATTTCCACTGAAAACATAAGACCGACTTGGCCCGAATGACTGGTGGGTTGGGTTAGTGCGTTAGTGGTTACATCACTTTTCGGAGAAATTAGCGGAGAATTAGCACCGGTGAATTAGCGCCGACAGCTAACCCATTGTTACCTCACTCACGTCAAATCATGCGCTACGTAACTTTCGTAAGGCCTCCGTGCAACGATCTGATGTTGATGCCATTGGGAGGGATTTCAAGCCCAATATTTCCTAACCGGACCAATCAGGGCTGCTGGCTGCTGTAGAGGGTGTGACGTAGCGAAGAAGCAACTGTTTTGAATTCAACCAATCCAACAAACGTAACCAGCGTCATCAGTTGGTTTCGATGTGGTTGGCTGAAGTGTATGTCAATTAAATTGATGGACAAGCCGTTTGTCCAGTTAGATTCAAGGATTTCTGGCTCCTGAAATAAATCGTCTATCGCGGAGGATCAGATGTTCGCGCGTAGCGCTACATCTGGTGAGTGAGGTAAAACCCATTGGGGCAGAATTTTAAACTGTTTTGAACATCTTAATATGCTCCAAATATCACCCCCAAAGCTGTGCTACGTCATTGAACACCTTACAATACAGAACTGAAGAGTGTATGACTTCAAATGACTAAAATAGTGGTTAAAGCAGTTTGCTAGTCAAAGCAGCAACATACCTGTTTACACCCTGGCTCCAGCTAATCCAAGTCAATTCTGCTATAACTACTCCTTCAGTGGCAGAGACGAAAACTTGTGTTTTGAAGATGTGAAAAATATTCCAAAATCTTCCTTTTTTGTGTTTAAACATTACTGACCATGTTACAATAGCCTGTCATGAGCATTACAATAGCTGTAATGCCAGCATGTACGTCTCTTCACATGTGTTCTTACGTTGTCAGATCTTGCTATATGCATCTAGCGAAATTATAGATTTATTCTAAAGTGAAATTAATTTATATTTGTTAATAGAAGTGCATTTTCAATGAAAACAGGGACAGTGAATGCAGTAAAAATGCTTTTCTATTAGTTTCACTTTTGAATAAACCTGTAATTATTGCATGGTGCTTGCACAATAAATCAGATACTCAGATATGGCAACCCAGCAACTTCTCGTGAACAGATAGCCAAGATATCGATAGCTTTGTTGTACATGCTCATTATGGGTATAAGGCTCATGTGTCATGACAGAATGTTGTAACATCATGGTTAATGTTTGAACACAAAAAGGAAGATTCTGGAATATAATTCATGTCTGCCAAGCAAGTTCTGCGAGGGAGTAAAGTAGCAGAAGCCAGGATAAACTAACAGGTAACGTTATGTGACTGCTTTAACAAGCACTGTTTCAACCACTTTTGTAGTCACTTGAAGTCATACACACACTACCATTCTATGTTGTAAGATATTTGCATAGCTTTTGGGGTGAAATCAGAATTTTCTGAGAGAATTCTACTAAAAATATACAATTTTAATAGTAAGAATCCGAAATATTAGGTTCATACCCTCAATAGTTTTTTAATAAGAAATATTTCATAAGAAATGCTTTTTGGGCATTTTTTGGCATCATAATCTAAAGGCTGTTTTTAAACAGCAATATTCAAACAGCAACTATCTCACCTATAGCCTTCAAATTTTCTACTGTCAATATGTGGTAGTTATAGCCTGGAGACCCTAACCCTAGGAATATCAGGATTGCAGCTCAAGCATAACTTAGGTTACCTCACTCACGTCAGATCATGCGCTACGTAACTTGAGGTAATAACTTAGGATATTGGCACTCAAACTTCACCAAAGTGTGGCTTGGCAAAATGAAATGGCAACTTTGAAGAGTTGCCAAGGCCCCAGTTTTGGAGACAGAAGACTTATATTTTACAGGAAGTATATCTGGCAACAGGTCAGACACTACAAAACATGTGGTCGCTCTAAGATGAATGGATCCACAGGTATTAAGCCTCAAATATGGGCAAAATTAATGGATCAGGTCCACTTTTTTGTTTTCAATTTGAAAGATCAAATTATTGTTAAACTCATATAAAAAATATTGGGAGGGTGTTTTGCCCCATTTTGTCACAATTAATTTTCAAACATGGGCTGTATGTGGGTGGGCGATTGTTTTTTGTCCTAAGTTATGCTTGAGCTACAATTTTTAGCTCAGTTGGAGCGTCCCACTCCCACGGCGGAAGTTTGTAGCTTGCGGGGTGGCGGGTTCGAGAGCCGTGTGCGGTGCGGTCTGCCACTGGCTACACAGGCTATAACTACCAAATATTGACAGTAGAAAATTTGAAGGCTATAGGTGAGATGGTTTTCCAGATATTGCTGTTATGGTGCCATAAAATGCGCAAAAAGCATGTCATTAATTCCTCATGAAATATTTTTTATAGGCTAAAAAACTATTGATTGTATGAAGCTAATATTTTGGATTCTTACTTTAAAAAATGCTATCTTTTTACTGGAATTTTTTCAGGAAATTCTGAGATGGGCAAGCTGGAGGCATTTGGTGAAATGACACGGAATGAGCCAGGGGGCCCAGTTGTGTGGGCCCCAGATGGGATGGCCCAGGTGGGTGTTAGCTAGGGCCCAGTTGTGTGGGCCCCTAATGGGATGGCCCAGGGGGGTGTTAGCTAGGGCCCAATTGTGTGGGCCCCAGATGGGATGGCCCAGGTGGGTGTTAGCTAGGGCCCAGTTGTGTGGGCCCCAAATGGGATGGCCCAGGGGGGTGTTAGCTAGGGCCCAATTGTGTGGGCCCCAGATGGGATGGCCCAGGTGGGTGTTAGCTAGGGCCCAGTTGTGTGGGCCCCAGATGGGATGGCCCAGGTGGGTGTTAGCTAGGGCCCAGGTAAAGCCCACCTTGAGCCCTATGGGCTTGCCCACATGGGGCCACCATGGAACCCCCGGACAAAATTTACTGGGCCCAACTGGGCATCCCACATAGGGCCCACTCGCCAGCCCACATCCTACCCATATGGGCCCCACATGGATGTGTTGACAGGGGGTTGTAGACTTATGCGTGGAACACACAGACAAACGTTCCTTGCATTAATAAATGGAGGGAGTTGCCTGTGTAGCAAAGGCTTTTTTTCTCCACCGTAAGCACTGCGCCAGGAGTGAGAGAGGGAGTGGCTACTACAATAGTTAGAGTGCAGCAGGAGTCTACTGAGCTTCATTTAACAATATCTTTACTCATCTTTGTCCAAACAACATCAAACTTGGCACTGCACTCACTCGTGTCATTAGCAAGATTTCAGGTCAGTTGGACAAACGGTTGCAGAGTTAGGCCTGCGTCGAACACACACGTTCCTTGCATTAATAAATAGAAGATTATCTTGCAATTCTGAGATGCTACACAAGTGAGATACATAATACATATTTTTTCCCGTATGTGATACAGGACTTCAATAGAGCTGCGTCATTTTCCCATCATAATGTTAACGTTATAATTCAGGAAGCATCTCGTTGGAAAGTGAAAGCAGTGCTAATTCTTGCATGTTTCAAATCAGTACACAAAAACAATCATTTAATGTTATCTCTCTTTTTTTAAACGTTAGCTCAGAATCCCCGCTGCAGCCTTTGAGATGCCATGTACCATACCTTAGTTATGCTGCGATAGCCTAGTGCTGCCCCCTTCTGGATTGGTGAGATGCCATGTACCATACCTGCTGCGATAGCCTAGTGCTGCCACCTTCTGCACACTTGCCATCCTGTACAACCCTCTTTCTCCTCTCTCTCTCTCCCTCTCCTCACTCTAACTAGATTATATGACACATATCATGAAGTGATATCCTCCTAGATTGGCCTAACCCTCTTGTTTCTGTTTCTTTTGTCTCTCTTGCCTCCTCTGCCCCGACGCACTGGCTGAGTGATGAACCTCCCTGCCACCAACCCTACCCCACTTCGGATGCTGACCAACCCCCCGGAGCCACACACCAGGACCATCCTCCCCTTTTCTCTGAGGCCCGTGATGGAACTGGCCTGATGGCCCCCTGATGACCACTACTTAGATGGCGACCAACACCCAATGAACTCTGATCCCACTCCAATTACTGACTAATCCCACACTCCAACTACTGACTCCATCCCTTGGCCCTGACTGTCACACAAACTATGTGTATATCATCTCTGACTACATTCAGTACTCATACTGTTTTGTGTTAACCATGGTCAATCTATGCATCAGACTTTACGGATACTTTATTAGGCCCCAGGCAGGTAGGCTGAGTCCATGAGGCGTGGATCTGCCCAAGGTTTCTTCCTACATAACAAATTATTTACAAAGCGAGGGAGTTTTTCCTTGCCCCTGATTCTCATGGATGCTTCCCGTACTGTCTGTAAAGCTCCGTGAGACAATGTACTGTATTTGAACGCTCTACAAATAAAATTGAATTGAATTGAGTAAAATGTTTGTAGGACTAGTTCAGTCTGATCTTCCCGAGAAGGAGCAGAAGTTGCGTTGCGTCTTTTGTGCAGGTGTGCTGCAGCTGTAGCCTTGTTAAACTCTTCTTCTTTGATGTAGGCTAAACTCTAAACTAAAAAGTGTATATACCTATACAGACCGTCGGCAGGGCACTCGCAACATGTTTCCCTAATAAAATACCCCTCGGCACTAAAACAAAAGAAAGAAAAAAAGGTAACGGGACCCGATGTGGCTTAGGAGGCTATCGAACATTGCTATCGAACTACTTCAAAGCATCAAGATCATCGAAGAGAAAACAGTGACATCTGGTGGTTATCTGACAAAACAATCTTTCTTCCCGACACTTGGACTTCAGGAGACAAACAGAAACAGCAGGCAGGGTCACTGATTAATAAAAACTATCAGATCAAGTACCATTTGATTGAACACACATACACTACATTACACAGGCAGGGTCACTGATTAATAAAAATTATCAGATCAGGTACCATTTGATTGAACACACATACACTACATTACACAGGCAGGGTCACTGATTAATAAAAACTATCAGATCAAGTACCATTTGATTGAACACACATACACTACATTACACAGGCAGGGTCACTGATTAATAAAAACTATCAGATCAGGTACCATTTGATTGAACACACATACACTACATTACACAGACAGGGTCACTGATTAATAAAGACTATCAGATCAGGTACCATTTGATTGAACACACATACACTACATTACACAGGCAGGGTCACTGATTAATAAAAACTATCAGATCAGGTACCATTTGATTGAACACACATACACTACATTACACAGACAGGGTCACTGATTAATAAAAACTATCAGATCAGGTACCATTTGATTGAACACACATACACTACATTACACAGACAGGGTCACTGATTAATAAAAACTATCAGATCAGGTACCATTTGATTGAACACACATACACTACATTACACAGACAGGGCTACTCATGTTTCAAAACTTTCCCTTACTTCAAACACAACGCTCCCGCACATACCTACTGCCTCACTGACACTTCTGATCTCCAACATCCAACTCGATACCATTGGTCAGATTCATTTGATTGACAGCCCTGTCCACCAATCACTATGAGCCTTGCCCAACGCAAGCGTAAACCGGAAATACGTATGTGACAACAAATTTTTGCGCGAAATCCTCACGGCTGGAGAAGAACTCCTGTGTCTTGTGTCGATTTATTAGATTCCTAAACTCTTTTAACGCTGCAGGTGGATAAGATCTCTTTGAAGAGTTACTCGTCCTTTACCGAGATGGATGAATACGACGAGATGTACGGTATTGAGGACGACTTTGAGCGGCAGTTTGCCGATGAGTTGGAGGTGATGGCAGAGATGGATGACTGTGAGTAAATATTAATGCTAGCATTGTAGCATGACTGAAGTTAGCGCATGAATATTACGCTGCCTTCGCACCAAGAGCTACTAAAGCTACAAAATCGCTTTTGTAGCCCAAAAAAAGCAGCTGTTAACGTTAAATTGTAACGTTACACTTATGCCTGTTCTTTCCCCCAACTTCAGTATAGCAAAACTGTCTGTGCCTGGCTGCTGTAGATTATCAAGTTGCTTTGTGCATTTCGTTAACGTTACTGACTTTTGAGACCTTTTGAGTTTATTCTTTATGCCTTTGGCAGGTGACTAACGTTATAACAGTTCATGAGTCAAGATGAAAAGTTTTCCCTATAGAGATCATATCATAACGTTAATAGCTTATTAAGTTGCCTTATGCCTTTAGTTACTGACTTTTGAGATCTATTGCAGTTTATTCTTCATGGTTGTCCCCCCACAGTTAACGTTATCGATACCAAAATTATCACGATAATTCATCAGTCAAGACGTTGTATGTTGACAGACACGGTTGAACATTTTTCCTATTTAGATCTTATCGCAATTTATCACCCTTTATTTGTTAGACTGTGGACATTCAAGAATAGAATTGTAAAGCTTCTTTTAAGTGTAGTTCATAGGTGTACCGGCAGCTCATATTTCTGTGATTTACTTGACAAGCGGCTTCTGAAAATGTGAAATATAACGTTATTGCATAGCCTACAGCAGCTCTTACCTATACCCAGAACTGCACAGTGCTTCCTGGAAGGCCCATGGGAATAGTCACATTCATGTTTAGTAACTTTATTTATATGAAACAATTTGATACAACATAATAACAGTAAGGTTAGTCCACCCTACTTGAGTGTAGTAGGCCGACACTGTTCAAATTAACTTAGTCTGCAGATGCTGCCTAAAGAAACTACTTGTTAAGGAGACCTGTGTTTATGTTTTCTTCAGTCTGTGTGTGTGTGTGTGTGTGTGTGTGTGTGTGTGTGTGTGTGTGTGTGTGTGAGTGAGTGTAGTAGGCCTACGCTGTTCAAATTAACTTAGTCTGCAGATGCTGCCTAAAGAAACTACTTGTTAAGGAGACCTGTGTGTGTGTGTGTGTGTGTGTGTGTGTGTGTGTGTGTGTGTGTGTGTGTGTGAGTGTGTAGTAGGCCTACGCTGTTCAAATTAACTTAGTCTGCAGATGCTGCCTAATGAAACTACTTGTTAAGGAGACCTGTGTTTGTTTTCTTCAATCTGTGTGTGTGTGTGTGTGTGTGTGATCCGTTTCCGCTGCCCTAAGTATTCACACTACTGTCAGACTTTCTTTTTTTTTAACGTGTGTGTGTGGTTAATCTGTTTCCATTGCCTTAATTGTTAACACTGTTTTTAATCTTAGTTTGTGTGTGATTTAATCGGCCTCCCGTTGCCCTAAGTGTCCATGCTCTTGTTAAACTTTCTCTTCTTTTGTGTGTGTGTTTGTGTGTGTGTCTCTTTCTCTCTCTCTCTCTCTGTGCGTGTTCTTTCTTTCTTTCTTTCTCTCTCTCTCTCTCTCTCTCTCTCTCTCTCTCTCTCTCTAACTCTCTGGGTGTCTCTCTCTCTCTCTCTCTCTCTCTCTCTCTCTCTCTCTCTGTGTGTGTGTGTGTGTGTGTGTGTGTGTGTGTGTGTGTGTGTGTGTGTGTGTGTGTGTGTGTGTGTGTGTGTAGTTAAGCCGTCTCCCGTGGCCAAAGTCTCTGAGTTCCGTGGCAAGAAGCCTCTGCAGTCCTTTGAGGAGGCCATCAGTGCCGGGGATGCAGCGTTGCCAAGGAGATCTGTCGCTAGGCAACAGGAGGAGACGGCTGAGGATGTCCCTGGCAACCCATCACCAGGCTTGGAGGAGCCTCTGAGTGAGTCATACCCACAGTGTGTGTGTGTGTGTGTGTGTGTGTGTGTGTATGTGTGTGTGTAAATATCTGGGCATGTTTGTGTGTGTGCACCTCTATGTGTATGTACATGAGGCATGTATGCTTGTAACCTGGTTGTGTATAGTGGTGCGTGTGTGTGTGTGTGTGAGAGAGAGAGAGACAGACAGAGAGAGAGAGACAGACAGAGAGAGAGAGACAGAATGTGTGCATTATAGTTTGTGTTTTGTAGTGTGTGTGTGTCTTTACGTGTGTTTAGCTGACGCCAAAGTGACGGGCATATCCAGTATGTGTGTTTTTTTCTTATAAGCTCATACTGATTATTGTGTGTGTGTGTGTGTGTGTGTTTCTGAAGCTCCCCTACCTAAGAGAAGGAAGTATTGTGTGTGTGTGTGTGTGTGTGTGTGTGTGTGTGGGGGGGGGGGGGGGGGGGGTATTTTCTTATAAGCTCATAATATTTTTGTGTGTGTGTGTGTTTCTGAAGCTCCCCTACCTAAGAGAAGGAAGTATGATGTGGCCAAAAAACTTCAATTTGAGTCCCAGGCGCAGGCTGATGACATCACTCCCCCCTCCTCCCCCGAGGCTTACGAGAGCAGCAGGTACCGTCCCCAGTTTATGATGTCATAACTGACTAATCGAGGCTTACGAGAGCAGCAGGTACCGTCCCCAGTTTATGATGTCATAACTGACTAATCGAGGCTTACGAGAGCAGCAGGTACCGTCTCCTGTTTATGATGTCATAACTGACTAATCAAGGCTTACGAGAGCAGCAGGTACCGTCCCCAGTTTATGATGTCATAACTGACTAATCGAGGCTTATGAGAGCAGCAGGTACCGTCTCCTGTTTATGATGTCATAACTGACTAATCGAGGCTTACGAGAGCAGCAGGTACCGTCCCCTGTTTATGATGTCATAACTGACTAATCGAGGCTTACGAGAGCAGCAGGTACCGTCTCCTGTTTATGATGTCATAACTGACTAATCAACTTGAATACACACAAAAACAGTTTACGACATGAGCATATGCATTTATAATATTTCTATAAGATAACAACACACACACATAGCCTACAAATCTAGACGTTACCCTATTGGCGGCAAGTTAATTTGCTCAGCCTGTACGTCTAGTAGCAAGCCATAGGGAATTTGATTGGATGACTCCTTTGGCGACATCTAATCACATCGCTGTATGTGTTTAGGGCGGGATTCGCCGATCTTGTTCGTTCGTACAAAAAAAGTACATGACATGAGCCATAGGCTATCCTGTTGCATCCAGAAGTAGTTTGAAAGATAACAGTCTTGTTTCGCCCAGTTTGGTTTATCTCTCTGTGCCACACTGTACATTTCAATGATATATTGGATGGCCTGCCAGGCTAACACACACACACACACACACACACACACACACACACACACAA
>JAODXP020000035.1:408762-418762 GCA_027497455.2 Sardinella longiceps | reverse complement strand
GATATAATTTAACAAATAAACTTATATATATGTATGTATATATATATATATATGGGCAATTCCACAAAAAAGTAAACCTCACCTTAAAACTTTAAGTCTCACCTACATGGACATACAAATTCTTTCTGAAAACTTCCAATACAAAAAAGTATTGTCTCGATGTAAATATTCAACTGAGCAAGTTTCGAAAGGATATCTGTTTGTTAAAATTTTTACCCTATTCAGCTATAATGTAAGTCTATGGAGGGGCTTATAATGGGCATAAGTGGGTGATAACACACACAAAGCTGCAATACTATCAGTTATTTTTCATTGTTATATTACTATTTATCTTGTTACAGGTTAAAATCCACCGTTCACAATTGTTTTGTATCGTTTTGGAGGGTTTTTCCAGACGTCACGTCCATAACGTCACATCCATAACACCATGTCTCCCAATGAAATCCAACTTTTTTTACATTTACATTTGAAATTAAGTCTTTCTCTGTCTTTACTGAGGTGTCCTGTTTGGTATGAATGTAGTAATATTTACATTTCTCTAGAAATTTCACACACTTCACAGCAAAAACTACGCTCTCTCAAAAGTTTGTCCGTTTTTCGTCACGTCCATAACGCAAATTGAAAGGCTCATATTCTTATGATGCAAATCATGATATTATTTTTTTCTGTTTGCCTGTATTCAGCCATGGAGTTTGCAGAAGAATATGAAAAAAAATTGTGAAATACTGCTAGGTTTGCAGAGGTTATCTGGCCTTTTGTTCATCAATAATGCACGAAAATGTCACGTCCATAACGCTGGAATTGCCCATATATATATGGGCAATTCCACGAAAAAGTAAACCTCACCTTAAAACTTTAAGTCTCACCTACATGGACATACAAATTCTTTCAGAAAACTTCCAATACAAAAAAGTATTGTCTCGATGTAAATATTCAACTGAGCAAGTTTCGAAAGGATATCTGTTTGTTAAAATTTTTACCCTATTCAACTATAATGTAAGTCTATGGAGGGGCTTATAATGGGCATAAGTGGGTGATAACACACACAAAGCTGCAATACTATCAGTTATTTTTCATTGTTATATTACTATTTATCTTGTTACAGGTTAAAATCCAGCGTTCACAATTGTTTTGTATCGTTTTGGAGGGTTTTTCCAGACGTCACGTCCATAACGTCACATCCATAACGCCATGTCTCCCAATGAAAACCAACTTTTTTTACATTTACATTTGAAATTAAGTCTTTCTCTGTCTTTACTGAGGTGTCCTGTTTGGTATGAATGTAGTAATATTTACATTTCTCTAGAAATTTCACACACTTCACAGCAAAAACTACGCTCTCTCAAAAGTTTGTCCGTTTTTCGTCACGTCCATAACGCAAATTGAAAGGCTCATATTCTTATGATGCAAATCATGATATTATTTTTTTCTGTTTGCCTGTATTCAGCCATGGAGTTTGCAGAAGAATATGAAAAAAAATTGTGAAATACTGCTAGGTTTGCAGAGGTTATCTGGCCTTTTGTTCATCAATAATGCACGAAAATGTCACGTCCATAACGCTGGAATTGCCCATATATATATATATATATATATATATATATATATATATATATATATATATATATATATATATATATATATATATGGGTGGATGACGGATAGCAAAATTCAGACTGTCCTTTTGTCACACACGTATAAAAAATGGTAATTGTTAAGAATTGACATGGAAATGTTGTTGGTCTGATAGGATAAACTTCCTGCATACTAAAAATTTTGGTGTTGTATTTAAATTTTGACATAAAACAACTATCCAAACATAAAAAATGTCATATGGTGTGACTGTCCACTATGCGTGTGATTTTCCTAATTAGAATGTATATCCATATAAAGTATAAATACTTTAAAATTTTACCAGGCAAATAAAATAAGTGGATGTTTTCTATAACCACAGAAAGTTTCGATGCCCATGCATAACGTCCAACTAAGTTCTAATCAAATATATTTTGTCCCTACAATGGTCGTCATATGGTGTGACACTATATTTTATATTTTCAACGGGCATTAATTTGGACATCATTGCCATGACATGGACCCTGCTTCATCAGGAAGTTACAGTAGCATGTCAGGAGTGATTGCCATGATCAGGAGGTCAGGTCTGCCTTTTAGATTTTTATATAAAAAGCTCCATATCCGACATCATCAATAGTGGCCAAAAAATTGTGTCTTATGGTGTGACATCATTTGCAATAAAAATTGTTATTTTTCACAAATCTTCTTTATGAATTCTTAGAAAGCATTGCTGCCATGTGGTCAGTTGCATGCTAAATAATATCTAGCTGTATTTAGTTGTCTAATAAATTAGATAAACTGTCAAAATGTCATATTGAGTGACACTATGTCATATGGAGTGACATTGTTATTACATTGTTATTACATTGGGACATTGAAAATGTACAGTCACACTATATGACATTTCTGTCACACTCTGACCAAACTGCATTTTTATATTGAAATATATGTAAAAACACGAATTCAGTTTAAAAATCATATATGAAATATATTAAATCTGTGATAAGAATTTAGCAAAATAGGATCTGTACAATTTATATTTCCCTTTCCCATTTTTCCCCCCATGTCACCATGTTTCACATGTAATATGCAGTTGAAAAATAGATGTTATCCCTAAAGTTCTTTTCAGTGGACTTCAAAATTCATTGTTAATGATTTTATTTTCATGAAATACCTTTTTTTGCGCTGATACATTGTGATTTGGTGCATTTCATCATATGGCGTGACACTATGTCATTTGGTGTGACGTCAAATAATCATAGAAAACGTCATAAAACAAGACTTTCTAACTGACAAATCATGACAAAATCAATAGTGTAGAAAGGAAATGACATCTGCAAGAATCTCAAGAATTTTGAGCAACTTTTGACAAAGAATGTCAGAAATACGCTAAAATATCTGGTTAGAGTTCAGACCATTCTCCTCCTTGACATAATAACTTGTCAAATGTTAAGTTTTTATCCTAAATATTCACAAGCAAATGTTGCATATCAAAGCAAACATGATTAATAAGTACATTGACGTAAATTAAAGAAGAAAAAAATACCTAATTTTTATTTTATATCAAATTGTTTTAATGTCACACCATATGACAGTTTTAGGCACTACCTTGACAAATTCATATATAAATACTTATTTTAATTAAAAAATGTAAAAAATATTTACGTATTGGTTAAGTTTAGATTCACAGCAACACATATAAACACTTTTTAGGGATGATATTTGAAGTTTTTTAAAAATCCTTTTTTCAGGCTTATTTGTCATCCACCCATATATATATATATATATATATATATATATATATATATATATATATATATATATATATATATATATACACTCTCTCTCCCTCTTTTGCACACTCACTCACTCATCCATCGTGTCTCTCTCTCCGTGTGTGTGTGTGTGTGTGTGTGTGTGTGTGTGTGTGTGTGTGTGTGTCCAGTGACGACCGCAGTGCGGAGCTGTTTCAGAAGCGTATCGATACGGCCACTCAGATGAAGTCGGTGCTGGGAGCCAATGAGAAGCCAAACTGCCTCGTGATTGACGAAATCGACGGCGCACCCTCCGTAAGTCCCGCCCCCCTCTTGCAGGGTTCCCACAGAATTTCTGGAATATGAGGGAATTTCAAGCAATATTCCACCTTTTGATGAAAACTATTTTATTTGTCCTCTTACTTAGAGTTACATATGTGGGTAAAAGCCCTTTGGTGTTTATGTCTTGTACCTTATTTTAGCTTTAGCTTAGCATAGGCGCTGTGGGTAAAAGCCCTTTGGTGTTTATGTCTTATACCTTATTTTAGCTTTAGCTTAGCATAGGCGCTGTGGGTAAAAGCCCTTTGGTGTTTATGTCTTATACCTTATTTTAGCTTTAGCTTAGCATAGGCGCTGTGGTTAAAAGCCCTTTGGTGTTTATGTCTTATAACTCATTTTAGCTTTAGCTTAGCATAGGCGCTGTGGGTAAAAGCCCTTTGGTGTTTATGTCTTATAACTCATTTTAGCTTTAGCTTAGCATAGGCGCTGTGGGTAAAAGCCCTTTGGTGTTTATGTCTTATAACTCATTTTAGCTTTAGCTTAGCATAGGCGCTGTGGGTAAAAGCCCTTTGGTGTTATTTATGTCTTATACCTTATTTTAGCTTTAGCTTAGCATAGGCGCTGGAATGTAAAGGAGCCACATAGCACGGGAGGTCATGGAAAAGTCTGGGAATTTGATGTATGATCTGTGGCGTTTTCAAAATGACGTAACGTTACAAAAAGTTTACTAGGTCATCCATAGGGATGAATAGGAACTGTTACGTTACGTTACAAAACGTTACGCTCGTTGAATTGGCCACTGGAGTGGCCCCCTGCTTTTGAGACACACCCCCATGCCTTTCTCATTGACTGATCTCTGGTGTTGCTTGTCTGTGATTGGTTGAGCAGGCGGCCATCAACGTGCTATTGGCTACTCTGAACAGGAAGGACAGCCGAGAGGAGCCGGAGACAGGAAATAACGCACTGAAGAAGAAGAAGAAGAAAGAGACCGTTCTCCTTCGACCAATCATATGCATCTGCAATGACCTGTAAGCCCCCCCCCCTCACTCCTCTTAACCAATCATCTGTGTCTGTAATGACATGTAAGCCCGCCCCCTCACTCCTTAACCAACCATCTGCAATGACCTGTAAGCCCGCCCCCTCAGTCCTTTAAGCCAATCATATGTATTGCATTGTGTATTTCAGAAATTATTGACCAAACTTCACTTAGTGTCCCAAGAATATGAACACTCATCTATCTGAAAAATAAAATGTAAAAAATGAATTAATAGGCGTGTTTGAGATGTAAAGCCGCCTACAGCCGCCTGCAGCCGGCTGCAGCCAAGCGATGCATTGTGGTTAGACGCGGTGTCCGACTTCCGGCTGACTTCACCAAGCTTGTGAATGCGTCACCAAAATACGCCCACAGCACGTCACTCAAAACTCGCGGTAACAAGGCGGCTGCAGCCGAAACCCGCATCTCCTTTTTCTCGGCTGCAAGAGGATGCATCCCACCCCCATGACGTAACTCATTATTCCGATTGGTTTGAAACTCCTCATGACAAATATGACACCAACCACGTTGTACTCACTGAAAATGGGCTTATTTGAATGAGCTTCTGCTAAGCAGTATGCAAGTTTTGCCCAATGAAATAGCCTTATTGCTCTCCAGCATGGCTTGGTTTGCCATCTCAAATAAGCATTTCATACCACATTACTATTTTTAACAAAACACCTTCAAACACAACTCTGTTCCTCTTGCATTGCAACAATAATTTATTAAGCAACATTATATGATTTATTTCGCCCGTTATCACGTTCATTTTAATGGTGAAATGAGGGAATTCAAGCTGTTTTCAGTGCAAACAAACTTCCGCGATATCTCCCGACATCACGTCCATGTTCACGTGTTGTATGGCTTCAGCCAGCTGCAGCTGTGTTGTCCACCTTGTCCCCCATGCTTTTCCACTCCCACCGACGTATTTCCGTAGATCTCGCTGGTTCTGGCTACAGCCTCTAGCTGTACCGACTCTGAACACGAACGAGCTTAATGGCTTTTATAGCATTTTGCAACCAAAGTCATCATTATGCAAAGCTGATAGGTTGTTTCCTCTGTCAGATATGAGCCAGCTCAAAGCTGATTGGTTGTTTCCTGTGTCAGTTATAAGCCAGCTCAAAGCTGATTGCTTGTCTCGTGTGTCAGATATAAGCCGGCTCAAATCTGATTGGTTGTTTCCTGTGTCAGTTATAAGCCAGCTCAAATCTGATTGGTTGTTTCCTGTGTCGGTTATAAGATATCTGAAAGCTAATTGGTTGTTTCCTGTGTCAGGTATGTTCCTGCCCTGCGTCCCCTGAGACAGCAAGCCTTCTTATTGACCTTCCCTCAAACACAACCCTCACGTCTAACACAGAGACTATCAGAGGTAACACACACACACACACACACACACACACTTCCCTCAAACACAACCCTCACGTCTAACACAGAGACTATCAGAGGTAAAACACACACACACACACACACACACACACACACACACACACACACACACACACACACACACACTTCCCACTTCCCTCAGACACAACCTTCTCGTCTAACACAGAGACTATCAGAGGTAACACACACACACACACACACACACACACACACACACACACACACTTCCCTCAGACACAACCTTCTCGTCTAACACAGAGACTATCAGAGGTAACACACACACACACACACACACACACAAGCCTTTCTATTTCACTTTCCTCAACCCTCTGATATTGTGTACTTGTTGAATATTTGTGTGAATCTCACTAAGTGTGTGTGTGTGTGTGTGTGTGTGTGTGTAGATCTCCCGCTACCAGGGCATGAAGGTAGACACGGGCACCTTGATGGCTCTCTGTGAGAAAACTGACAACGACATCAGAGCCTGCATCAACACTTTACAGGTAACACACACACACACACACACACACACACACACACACACACACACACACACACACACACACACACACACACACACACACACACATCAGAGCCTGCATCGACACCTTACAGGTAACACACACCCACACACACACACACACACACACACACACACACACACACACACACACACACACATCAGAGCCTGCATCAACACTTTACAGGTAACGCACACACACACACACACACACACACACACACACACACACATCAGAGCCTGCATCGACACCTTACAGGTAACACACACACACACACACACACACACACACTATACACACACATCAGAGCCTGCATCAACACCTTACAGGTAACACACACACACACACACACACACACACACACACACACACACACTATACACACACATCAGAGCCTGCATCAACACCTTACAGGTAACACACACACACACACACACACACACACACACACACTATACACACACATCAGAGCCTGCATCAACACCTTACAGGTAACACACACACACACACACACACACACACACACACACACACACATATCAGAGCCTGCATCAACACCTTACAGGTAACACACACACACACACACACACACACTATACACACACATCAGAGCCTGCGTCAACACTCTACAGGTAACGCACACACTATACACACTATACACACACACACACACACACACACACACACACACACACACACACACACACACACACACACACACACAGACTTACTTACACGTCAGAGCCTCATCAACACAACAGACAGTACAGGGAGCATCCATGAGTAGCATGTCGCTTTACTACTAATTAATTCCTAGGAAGAAACCTTGGGCAGATCCTCAGCTCATGGGCTTAACCCACCTGCCGGGGGCCTAATAGAGCATCTGTACAGTCAGTAGTCTGATATCATAGTGTTTACACAGAGGAACAGCATCAACACAGAATGGGACTAGATGGAAGGAAATATATAATTTGTGGGACGATCAATGGACTTGTTTCACACCTGAACATTCCGACATTCCATGGTAGTAAACTGAACATTCTATCATTGAAATGCATTGGATTTATGCCTCTTTCTGACTTGAAAAAAATGTGTAATAACATTTCAAACATGTCTAAATTCACTTTCTTTCAAATAATGCACATTTGAAGCACACAAATTTGGAGGTCCCAAATAGATTGAAGCTTCATGCGGGACCTCCAAATTTGTGTGCTTCAAATTTGTATTATTTGAAAGAAAGTGAATTTAGACATGTTTTAAATGTTATTACCCATTTTTTTCAAGTCCGAAAGAGGCATAAATCCAATGCATTTCAATGGTAGAATGTTCAGTTTACTACCATGGAATGCTTTTAGAACCTCGGAATGTTCAGGTGTGAAACAAGTCTATAGGGTCAGGGGATGGAGTCAATGGAGCTTATTGAGGTAAACTAAATTTTTTGTGTGTGTATACTGTATATCTATCTAATGTGTGTGTATACTGTATATCTATCTAATGTGTGTGTGTGTGTGTGTAGTTCCTGCACGGTCGAGGCCAGAGGCAGTTGGACCAGCGGAGTGTGACGAGTGTGTGTGTGGGACAGAAGGACCAGAATAAAGGACTCTTCAGTGTGTGGCAGGAGATCTTCCAGCTCCCGCGCACCAAGAGGTGTGTATCACCACACACACACACACACACACACACACACACACACACACACACACACACACATATAGACTATTCAGTGTGTGGCAGGAGATCTTCCAGCTCCCACGCACCAAGAGGTGTGTATCACACACACACACACACACACACACACACACACACACACACACACACACACACACACACATAGACTCTTCAGTGTGTGGCAGGAGATCTTCCAGCTCCCACGTACAAAGAGGTGTGTATCACACACACACACACACACACACACACACACTAGACTCTTAAGTGTGTGGCAGGAGATCTTCCAGCTCCCACGCACCAAGAGGTGTGTATCACACACACACACACACACACACACACACACACACACACATAGACTCTTCAGTGTGTGGCAGGAGATCTTCCAGCTCCCACGCACCAAGAGGTGTGTGTAACACACACACACACACACACACATAGACTCTTCAAGGTGTGGCAGGAGATCTTCCAGCTCCCACGTACCAAGAAGTGTGTATCACACACACACACACACACACACACACACACACACACACACACACACACACACACACACACACACACACACACACACACACACACACACACACACACAGACTATTCAGTGTGTGGCAGAAGATCTTCCAGCTCCCACGCACCAAGAGGTGTGTATTACTTACACACACACACACACACACACACATATAGACTATTCAGTGTGTGGCAGGAGATCTTCCAGCTCCCGCGCACCAAGAGCTGTGTGTGTCTCACACACACACACACACACACACACACACACACACACACACACACACACACACATAGACTATTCAGTGTGTGACAGGAGATCTTCCAGCTCCCACGCACCAAGAGGTGTGTAACACACACACACACACACACACACACATAGACTATTCAGTGTGTGGCAGGAGATCTTCCAGCTCCCGCGCACCAAGAGGTGTGTATCACACACACACACACACACACACACACACACACACACACACACACACACACACACACAGACACACACACATACTGCCATACGCTGCATTTTTCAGTGATCAGTATTTTACCAGAGGCAGCAGATTCAGTGCATGATGCAAGCCTGTGAAATGGGAGTGGTGTGTGTGTGTGTGTGTGTGTGTGTGTGTGTGTGTGTGTGTGTGTGTATGTGTGTTAGCGCCCGTGTCAAGGGAGTGTGCTAATGTGTGTGTGTGTGAGTGAGTGTGTGTGTACGTGTTTGGGTATGTGTGTCTCTGTGAACCTTTTCTAGAGGGAGTAGACACACCATGTTCCTGTGTGTGTGTGTGTGTGTGTGTGTGTGTACGTGTGTCTCCGTGAGCTTGTCTCTGTGAGTCAGTGTAAAACAAGTGGAGGCACAGCACACCGTGTGTGTGTGTGTGTGTGTGTGTGTGTGTGTGAGAGAGAGAGACTTGAATTAGGGGTGTGTGTGTGAAGGTTAAGGAAAAAGGCAGTTTTACACACACAGGTGCTGTAGCCTTTTGCATTTGGTAGCTGACAAGTGTGTGTGTGTGTGTGTGTGTGTGTGTGTGTGTGTGTGTGTGTGAAGGTTAAGGAAAAAGGCAGTTTTACACACACAGGTGCTGATGCCTTTTGCATTTAGTAGCTGACAAGTGTCATTAAGTGGAATAAAAGTGTTCTTTTAAAGACAATCTCTTTTCACAAGAAGGGTGTTTTCTCTTTATTATGTTTCTATTCTTTTTATTTGTGTGTAACACACAGCTGAAAGCCCTCTCTCCGTGTGTGTGTGTGTGTGTGTGTGTTTATTTGTGTGTAACACACAGCTGAAA
>JAODXP020000035.1:398762-401262 GCA_027497455.2 Sardinella longiceps | reverse complement strand
GACAATACACTTATATACTGGAACCGTAAGAACACACACACACACACACACCAGCTACATTACACACACACACACACACACACACACGAACACACACACACACTGATCAACTACAACCTGAGTTACCGACAAGACCGCAATCAAGAGGGACAATACACTTATATACTGGAACCGTAAGAACACACACACACACACACACACACACACACACACACACACACACACACACACACACACACACACACCATGATCAACTGCAGTCTGAGCTATAGTGTTCAGAAAGGGTGTAGCATCATCTGAAATCTGAGACCTGTGTGTGTGTGTGTTTCCATAGTAACGTGGAGGATGTGGTGCGGTTTCCGGGGTTGCCGCCGCGGAGGCAGTTGACCTATCAGGTGAAGCAGCTGATCGCCAGGGAGACGGAATTGGAGAGGATGAGAAGGACCGAGAGGGCTCAGCAGAGACGCAACACACACACACAGGTACACACACACACACACACACACACACACACACTTAACATAACGTAACATTTGTACACACACAGCATTTTACTGTAGAGCGATCTATTTTATAACAGTGATTTACTTTACTTTAGTTTTTACGGCAGAGTGATGTATTTCACTGCAGAGTGGTGTAGTTTACAGCAGAGTAATGTATTTTACAGCAGACTGATCTACTTTACACTAGTGATCTGTTTTCCAGCAGAGCGATCTATTTAACAGCAGAGTGATCCACTTTAGAGAAGAGCAATCTATTTTACAGCAGAGTGGTCTATTTTACAGCAGAGTGGTCTAGTTTTCAGCAGCGTGATCTATTTTACAGCAGCGCGATCCATTTTATAACAGTGGTCTAGTTTACAGTAGTGGTCTAGTTTACAGTAGTGGTTTAGTTTACAGCAGAGTGATGTATTTTATAACCATGATCTACTTTACAGTAGAGTGATCTAGTATAGCAGAGTGATTTAGTTCACAGCAGAGTGGTCTAGTTTATAACAGTGATCTATTTTAAAACCGTGATGTATTTTACAGCAGAGTGGTCTGCTTTATAACAGTGATGTATTTTACGGCAGAGTGATGTACTTTACAGCAGAGTGAT
The DNA here is from genome assembly GCA_027497455.2 of Sardinella longiceps. Taxonomy (NCBI): domain Eukaryota; kingdom Metazoa; phylum Chordata; class Actinopteri; order Clupeiformes; family Clupeidae; genus Sardinella; species Sardinella longiceps. The sequence goes on along the minus strand of JAODXP020000035.1, from coordinate 400,164 downwards.
GTACTTTACAGCAGAGTGATGTACTTTACAGCAGAGTGATGTACTTTACAGCAGAGTGATGTACTTTACAGCAGAGTGATGTACTTTACGGAGGCAGAGTGATGTATTTTACGGCAGAGTGATGTATTTTACAGCAGACGTGCAGTAGATGCTGAGTGATGTACTTTACGGCAGAGTGATGTATTTTACGGCAGAGTGATGTACTTTACAGCAGAGTGATGTACTTTACAGCAGAGTGATGTACTTTACGGCAGAGTGATGTATTTTACAGCAGAGTGATGTATTTTACGGCAGAGTGATGTACTTTACAGCAGACGGTGCAGTAGATGCTGAGTGATGTACTTTACAGCATGAGTGATGTACTTTACGAGTGATGTTTTACAGCATAGTGATGTACTTTACAGCAGAGTGATGTACTTTACAGCAGAGTGATGTACTTTACAGCAGAGTGATGTACTTTACAGCAGACGGTGCAGTAGATGCTGAGTGATGTGAGTCTTTCATTGGTTTTAATCAGAGAGAAGATCAACAGCAAATGAAGACGGATAAACAGGAAATGAAAACAGACAAACAGGAAGTGAAGAAAATCACCAGCAAGAACCACCAGCAGCGTCTGGAGAACATCGTCAAACAGACAGTCGTGGAGAGCCGGGTAAGACACACACACCACACACACACACACACACACACACACACACACACACACACACACACTTCCCGTCATGGCATCTGTGACCTTGTCTTGGTGTCAGTGATTTTGGTACCGATGGTCGGTACATGAATTGCAGGCTTGTGTATGACATTACAGGAATATATGGTGTGCGTGTGTCCGTCCGTGTGTGTGTGTGTGTGTGTGTGTGTGTGTGTGTGTGTGTTCTGGTTGTGATTGTGCCGTTTCTGTTGTCTGTATCTGCAGCCGGAAGTGGACTTCTTTGGCCGTGCCATTGTACCCAGGGAGAAACCAACTACTACTTCTGCAACAACAGGTACACACACGCACACGCACACGCACACACAGACACACACAGACTCACACACACACACACACACACACACCATGTATTCCTGCAATGTCATTTCCTATGTCAATGCATACTCACACCCTCCCTCTCTCTTTCTCTCCCTCCCTCCCCACACACTCTCAATCACTCTCTCTCTTTCTCTCTCTCTCTTCCCACACACTCTCATCACTCTCTCTCTCTCTCTCTCCTCACTCCTCTCCCTCCCTCCCTCCCCACACACTCACACCCTCTCTCTCTCTCTTTCTCTCCTCTCTCTTCCCACACACTCTCAATCACTCTCTCTCTTTCTCTCCCTCCCTCCCCACACACTCACACCCTCCCTCTCTCTTTCTCTCCCTCCCTCCCCACACACTCTCAATCACTCTCTCTCTTTCTCTCCC
>JAODXP020000035.1:391366-398662 GCA_027497455.2 Sardinella longiceps | reverse complement strand
TTAGTCAGGAGGGAATTTGCGAAGATCGTGCACTTCTGGACAAGTTTTTGATTTTTGGCAAGGTATAGGCCTAAGGATTTCAAAAATCAATGGATACAAGTTGGGATGACCCCCTAGTGGCTGGTATACATACAATCCAAAATGGCTGGTATGCATACAAGAAAAGGCTGTATATAAGTTTAAATTGGTGTATTATGTCATTTTCTAATTTGTTTGACACAAGGAATGCACTTCTGATATGTTCTTCTCATTTTAGAAAAAAAAATATTAAATCTATTATCATCTTTTGTCATCTATTGTCATCTTTAGCTAAAATAAAGTGTCAATATCTGTGAAAAAGACACACAGAATTGGAGGTGTTGGATCATTCTGACACCTTACGAATGCATGGTTTTGTGATATTCTGCCCATGGAGGTGACATACAGTAAATTGATTTATGACATTTTACAGCAGGTGGCCAGACATTTTTCTGCAAATATCTTAAGAACCGTAGGGCTGAGGAGGACCACATTTTTTATATGCTTGTCTTCAGGGGCGGTGTAAACCTATCCCATGATCACCCATTCCATGTATAGCGCCACCAAGTTTAAAATGAAAACCCAAAGTAAGGTATTGTAATCGGTGTTAATGGGTATTCTTGTCTGACATGGTCAAAAGTGGAGGCCTCCCTCAAATGCCTCAGTTTGCTACTGGTCGATGTCAGAAAATGCTGTGCTGAAGCTTAAACCACTCTTTCCTCTGACGTATGTGTCATGAAGGGAACTGCTTGAGTAACAGGACTGAGTAACGTCACTGCCTAGAACACGCCTCTAACGAGGGCCATTGGAGCTGCACAGTTGATTGATTCTCGACAAAGTAGATGTCCCAATCTTTCAAGAGCTCAGAAACCCTGTGTAGATTGTAGCTGGCTAGACCAGTGAGAAGCAACGCTGCCTGAAGGTGCTACGTCACTGGGAGGGCGGGCCAGGCTACCTAAAAGCAGGCAAGAAAATCAACCATGGTCACCATGCTGCTTTGCAGAGTGAAATGAAATGGACCACGTAAAGGAGCATGGGTACTCCCAGGCTAACAAACCACAGGTCTATGAATTTATTCACACTCCATAGACCCAAGGGGTTAAGCCCCTCTATCCTTCCAAATTAGTGATGTCCTTGCTTTAAAGAAATAATCCACCTCTTTAAGGTCCATCTCTGAGCTTTGCGCTGTACCAGTGGCCAAGACTTTAGACAGGCTTAACTGTTGGTATTGGCTCGTTGTTGATGTGGAACCTTAGCAAGCTGGCCTTTGACAATAGAGATGCTGCGGGATTTGCTGAGTTTGATCACCATCCATGCCCCTTAAATGTTTTTCTGGAGTTTATCCAGTAGGCGTTTGGTGCATACAGGTGTTGTTTTTATTGTTGTCATGCCATCCATGTAAGTTCGTATTGGAGGAAGACGCAGCGCATCCTTCAACTGCTTTCCTCCAACCACCCATCGTGATGCCCGGATGATGAGCTCCATCGCTATGGTAAATGCAAGTGGGGAAATGGTGCAGCCCACCATAATGCCAACCTCGAGGTGCTGTCAGGCAGTTGTGCTAGCCTGTGCTGTGACACAAAACTGAAGGTCCTGGAAGTAGGCTTTGACCAGCCTTGTGATGCCCTCTTGGGACTTGGAAGAAGTTGAACACTGTCCACAACATCTCATGCGGCACAGATCCGAAGGCATTGGCGAGATCTAGGAAGACCACATGCAGGTCTTTCTTCTCCATCCTCGTCGTCTGTATCTGGTGCCAGATAACATTCGTGTGTTCCAGACAGCCTGAGAATCCACTTATCCCTGCTTTGTGCTTTGAGCTGTCAACAAAGTTGTTCTTCTGTAGGAAAGCTGAGAGCCTCTGAGCCACACTACTGAAGAATATCTTTCCTTCCACATTCAGGAGACTGATCTGATGGAATTGGTCAATGGTTGAGGAATTCTTCTCTTTGGGAATCAGGATCCCTCCCGCCCTTCACCATGCCTTGGTATAACTCATTTTTCCCACTCTCATCAGCTTCCAGAGGTACCTCAATACTCCCGGCATATTCTTATATGGATTCTATATGAAACGCCATTGGGCCCAGGGGCAGATGATGCTCTTGCCCGCTTTACTGTGCTCTGATGTTATCTTTGCTCTATGTAAGGGCCTTTGTTTCCATCTGGTGTTCAGCTGGTTGGATTGGTGGCATGTCACCCGGAATGCTGGCTGGCAGGTGCCTCTGGTTATCGGAGTAGGTCTTTGAAGGTAGCTTTGAGGGTCCCAGATTTCTCCTTGACGAAGAGGGCTTTCACAAACTTGTAGGGATCTCTGTAGAAGGCACTCCTCGTTCTCTCCTTCTTGTGTTGCTTTCTCAAGCATTCAGCTCTTCTCAGCGTTGAGGGACGCTGCTTAATGTCACCTTACAGTGCCTCATGTCCTTTCCTCTCCACTTCTGCTGCATTCTTCCACTGTTTTCTCAGGCACCTTCTTTTCTTCACCAGCCTTTCAATCTCTCTTTGCCTTCTGGACTTGGAATGAGCTGGTTTCTTCTGTACCTTACGGCGCTCGCTTTTCAGCCCAAATCTCTTTGCCCCATAGCTGTAGATGACTTCTCCAATCTTGCCCAGCTTCTTCTCTACACCACCTTTCAGCCCCTCCAGGAGAAGGACTATGTCTATATTGATGGTTCTCCACTCATTTTTCTGACAAGATTTGACCCTTTTTTTCCTAACTTGATGGATCATGAGAGCCTTCTCTGATGTTATCTTTTTCCAGATACATATGCAGCTTTGTAGCTTGTGTCCTACCAGAGCTGTTGTTTACGTTGCAAGGTCCGTTACCATGTGGGCCGCCTATGAGTCATCTTCCTCCATCACTCCAGGGTTTTTTTTCCTTTCAAACTTTTTGTAGCCATATTGGGTGGGATCGAGTCACTATCTAGTGACCAGCTCCTGCCAACATGCCAACATGAAACTTGGCATGCATTTTGACACGCCTTATTTTGTGTAGTTTTGACCATGTCAGCCAGAGATAGCTGTTAACACTAGCTTTTTCATTTTTAACCAGGTGGCGCTATACATGGAATGGGTGATCATGGGATAGGTTTACATGGCCCCTGAAGACAAGCATAAAAAAGTGGTCCCCCTAGGCCCTATGGTTCTTTAGATATTGCAGAAAAATGTCCGGCCACCTGCTGGCCAGTTGGTATAAAATGTCCTATATCAATGAGTGGAATATCACAAAACTTGACATGCAATTGGAAGGTGTTATAATGATCTGTTACCTCCTGCTACCTTTTGTTTGACCTTTTTACAGACATTGACAGTTTATTTTAGCTAAAGATGACTATGATAATAGATTGAATATAAAATTTTATCTAAAATGAGAGGAACATATCCAAATTGAATTCCTTGTGTCAAACAAAGTAGAAATATGACATTATACAACAATTTAAGACTAAAGGAAACCTAGATATAGTCTTTTCTTTTTCCGTTGGGGGCCATTTTGGATTGTATGAATACCAGCCACTAGGGGGTCACCCCAACTTGTATCCATTGATTTTTGAAAACCTTATACCTGTATCTAACACCCTGCCAAAAATCAAAAACTTGTCCAGAAGTGCACGATCTTCCTGACTTTGGACGAATTCCCTCCTGACTAATTAACATACTTGTACATCGCCCCTACTCTTCTCTGATGTTGGTCTAATTGTCTATATGTAGATAAGGTTTCTCTCTTTTAAATGTTATTTCTTTTAGTGCTGCCTTTTCTTGGCCAGGGCTCATTTGTAAAAGAGACGATAGTCTCAATATGAATCCCTTGGTTAAACAAAGGATAAATAAAAAAAGTAAATAGAATAACTGAAGCATTCGGATGCCTTTGCTTTGATTTTATCTGTTCTTTTCTTTCAATAGTTTGATGATTAAGCTAAAGACTAGAGGCAATGTGGATAACTTTAAACTTTTCTAAAAGAAATTAATGACAAGGACAACAGGAGGAAGAATATCTTCTATTGAGAGAGACAGCTTCACCCAGTCAAACAGGTTTGTTCTGTTGCAGTGGTGCCACAGGCTATGTTCATGCAAAAGCTGACCTATTAGGCTATTTATTCAAAAATGATCAGGCTAGGCCCACTTCTGTACTTACTCATTGTAGCAAACTGCGGCTGGATAACAGTGAAGTGCAGAAGTGATACAGGCCTTTTATTTGTCAATCTGTGAAATCCTGTGACCTCTGCAAGAGCTATGGTACAGTATGTAAAAAATAAAATACAGTAAGTAAATCAATAGTGACAAAAGTATCAAAAGTCACACAAAAAAACAATTCATCACCATCACCATAATCATAACAATCATAACAAAAAAGTAAGGAAAAACACAGGGTACACAGACTATAAATAACTGTGTTTCAACATTAATTGCATTAAAGTTCTGAAAATGCAAGTAACCGGAATGCCTATTTCAGTTGGCTATTAAGGATGCACCATAAAAAAAAAAAAAAACCTAAATAAACCAAACAAAGAAATCAAAACAAATAACACAGTTGCTATGCTCTGGTCATGTTTAAGGCCTAGTCTTTGAGTGTGACTGTGTGTGTGTGTGTGTGTGTGTGTGTGTGTGTGTGTGTGTGTGTGTGTTTGAATCAAGTGTATCATCTGACTTTGAAGGCACAGGCTGAATGAAGATGAATACAAAGAATGCTGGTATATCTCATAAAGTAACAGATAGGCTGTAGAATAGATAACACATGCCGGAATGCAAAACAAGAATGGCTCTATCTTTACATCAGTGTTTTAAATAGCCTCACGGAACATCCTTGTTACTTTTTGAAGTTTCCATATCTTTGGACACTATGTAGGTCTTACAATTTGTTAATTTTCACTGTACCATGTGAGAATATTTGTTTTGATCATTTTAAATAGAGTTGGATAGGATTGTCATAAACACAGGTAGCCGTACTGAATAGGCACAACCATCCAGGATTATGGATCCTTTGCACTTGTCATCTCAAGCAATTTGTCTCGTTGTTCATAACCTATAGACTAGCCTACATAATCATAATTTATAACCTATAGACTAGCCTACATAATCAGAATTTATAACCTAGCCTAGGCTGATCATCATAGGCTAGGCTACAAGGAACAAGGAACAAGGAACAAGACCACCTAAAAGTCGGATGAAAAAAAAGTGCACGCATGTGTGTTAAGTATCTTAGGGGTAAGAGTCAAATGCAGCCTAAACATCAATTAACAACTTCAAATCGTTTTCAGTTAATCAGACTATCGGATTTTCGTTTCAGAATTGAAAAAAATAAATTTGCTATCGGCTACGCTACAGCAGCTGGAGGAGAATCCATCACTCTCACAGAATCTATTACAGGCATTTTTTCTTTTTAAAACGGTTAAAAGTTGTTCTGTGATGATGAAAAGTAACAAGATCGTGTCATCAAAGAAAAGTAGCCTACTTACTTTGACTGTCTGTCTCTGACCGTCTTGCATCCTTGAGCCAGCGGTGTTAGTGGGGACCGTTTCACTTCACTCCACTGTTGAACTCAGACTCTGCTGAGGGCGTAGCTGTTCTGCTCGACTTGTCCTTTGTATTTTGCCAGTGAGGTGGGTAGCCAAAGTCACTTCAGTCTGCAATTCCGATAACCACCACTAGATGCCCTCAGAGATCTCTAATATCAGGACATGCATGTGTGTTTTTAGTCTATGGATTACTCCAGTAATCATAAAATATCAGTATAGGATCACTGACAACAAGTTTTCCATTGAAGCATTTCCTCATGTTCGCTGATGATCGCACTCCAATAAAAAGAAGATTAAAAACTAATAAGACTGCGATGATCTGCAAACATAAAGAAAACTAAGATTATTACATCAGGTGATTATTTGGGTAATTGTATTTTCAGCGTTCTTGTGTGGCGTGTGTAGCTAACAACAAACCTGTTAATTCATTAAAATTGTTAGTCAAATTTAAAGTAGGTCGGCGTTGCACCATCTAGAGTAGACTATCTGATTCTAGGCACAGTCTTCCTGTTCTGGGTTGTGGGTCGGTGACTGTCACAAATGACAAGACACTTATTGTCTTAAAGACACTTATTTATTTTCTTGATACTTTTTATTACTCTCCCTTGATACAAACCTGATCCAAACTGACATTTGCTGCAGAAGTCAGTCTGTCTTGCATACGTCAATATCATTGGTAGGATTCAATTGATTGACAGCACTGCGCACCAATTACAATGAGCCTAGCCCAACGCTAGCATAAACCGGAAATACGTATGCCACAACAAATTTTTGCGCGAAATCCTCACGGCTGAAGAAGAGCTCCTGTGTCTTGTGTCGATTTAGATTCCTAAACTCTTTTAACTTTGCAGGTGGATAAGACCTCTTTGAAGAGTTATTCGTCCTTTACCGAGATGGATGAATACGACGAGATGTACGGTATTGAGGACGACTTTGAGCGGCAGTTTGCCGATGAGTTGGAGGTGATGGCGGAGATGGAGGACTGTGAGTAAATATTAATGCTAGCATTGTAGCATGACTGAAGTTAGCGGATGAATATCACGCTGCCTTCACACCAAGAGTTACTAAAGCAACAAAATAGCTTTTGTAGCCCAAAAAAAGCAGCTGTTAACGTCAAATTGTAACGTTACACTTATGCCTGTTCTTGCCCCCAACTTCAGTATAGCAAAACTGTCTGTGCCTGGCTGCTGTAGATGATCAAGTTCCTTTGTGCATTTCGTTACTGACTTTTGAGACTTAAAGCAGTTTATTATTCACGGTTGGCCTTTGGCAGGTGACTAACGTTATAACAGTTCATGAGTCAAGACGTCAACGTGATGGAAAGATGGAAAGTTTTCCCTATTGAGATCATATCAAAACGTTAATAGCTTATTAAGTTGCCTTATGCCTTAGTTACTGACTTTTGCAGTTAATTCTTCATGGTTGTCCCCCCACAGTTAACGTTATCGATACCAAAATTATCACGATAATTCTTCATCAGTCAAGACGTTGTATGTTCACGGACATGGTTGAAAAATTTTCCTATTTAGATCTTATCACAATTTATCACCCTTTATTTGTTAGACTGTGGACATTCAAGAATAGAATTGTAAAGCTTCCTTTAAGTGTAGTTCATAGGTGTACCGGCAGCTCATATTTCTGTGATTTACTTGACAAGCGGCTTCTGAAAATGTGAAATATATTGCATAGCCTACAGCAGCTCTTCCCTATACCCAGAACTGCACAGTGCTTCCTGGAAGGCCCATGGGAATATTCACTTTCATGTTTA
>JAODXP020000035.1:381366-383866 GCA_027497455.2 Sardinella longiceps | reverse complement strand
ACTCTGGCACACATCATTAAAGTGTGTGTGTGTGTGTCTAATGTGTATTGTGTAATGTGTGTGTGTGTGTGTGTGTGTGTGTGTGTGTGTGTGTGTGTGTGTTGTCTGTAGGTGGCGTTGTTGTTTGGTCTTCCAAGTCTGGGGAAAACTACTCTTGCACACATCATTAAAGCGTGTGTGTGTGTGTGTGTGTGTGTGTGTGTGTGTGTGTGTGTGTTGTCTGTAGGTGGCGTTGTTGTTTGGTCTTCCAAGTCTGGGGAAAACTACTCTTGCACACATCATTAAAGCGTGTGTGTGTGTGTGTGTGTGTGTGTGTGTGTGTGTGTGTGTGTGTGTGTGTGTGTGTATTGTCTGTAGGTGGCGTTGTTGTCTGGTCCTCCAGGTCTGGGGAAAACCACTCTGGCACACATCATTGCAAAGCATGCTGGGTACAATGTGGTTGAGATCAACGCCAGGTAAATGGACTGTGTATATAATTTAACAAATAAACTTATATAATATAATATAAAAAAATGAATTTAATTTACATTGTATATCCATACATTTCTATAGCTTTTCTACTTGTACAGGCTCTGGTATGCCTCACATTTAACCTGGCCAGCACACTCTCTCTCTCTCTCTCTCTCTCTCTCTCTCTCTCTCTCTCTCTCTCTCTCTCTCTCTCTCTCTCTCTTTCTTTCACACTCACTCACTCATCCATCGTGTCTCTCCCTGTGTGTGTGTGTGTGTGTGTGTGTGTGTGTGTCTGTGTGTGTGTGTCTGTGTGTGTGTGTGTGTCCAGTGACGACCGCAGTGCGGAGCTGTTTCAGAAGCGTATTGATACGGCCACTCAGATGAAGTCGGTGCTGGGAGCCAATGAGAAGCCAAACTGCCTCGTGATTGACGAGATCGACGGCGCACCCTCCGTAAGTCCCGCCCCCCTCTTGCAGGGTTCCCACAGAATTTCTGGAATATGAGGGAATTTCAAGCAATATTCCACCTTTTGATGAAAACTATTTTATTTGTCCTCTTACTTAGAGTTACATATGTTGGTAAAAGCCCTTTTACCCTTTTTATTTATATCTTATAACTCATTTTAGCTTTAGCTTAGCATAGGCGCTGTGGGTAAAAGCCCTTTGGTGTTTATGTCTTATACCTTATTTTAGCTTTAGCTTAGCATAGGCGCTGTGGGTAAAAGCCCTTTGGTGTTTATGTCTTATACCTTATTTTAGCTTTAGCTTAGCATAGGCGCTGTGGGTAAAAGCCCTTTGGTGTTATTTATGTCTTATACCTTATTTTAGCTTTAGCTTAGCATAGGCGCTGTGGGTAAAAGCCCTTTGGTGTTTATGTCTTATACCTTATTTTAGCTTTAGCTTAGCATAGGCGCTGGAATGTAAAGGAGCCACATAGCACGGGAGGTCATGGAAAAGTCTGGGAATTTGATGTATGATCTGTGGCGTTTTCAAAATGACATAACGTTACAAAAAGTTTACTAGGTCACCCATAGGGATGAATAGGAACTGTTACGTTACGTTACAAAACGTTACGCTCGTTGAATTGGCCACTGGAGTGGCCCCCTGCTTTTGAGACACACCCCCATGCCTTTCTCATTGGCTGATCTCTGGTGTTGCTTGTCTGTGATTGGTTGAGCAGGCGGCCATCAACGTGCTATTGGCTACTCTGAACAGGAAGGACAGCCGAGAGGAGCCGGAGACAGGAAATAACGCACTCAAGAAGAAGAAGAAGAAAGAGACCGTTCTCCTTCGACCAATCATATGCATCTGCAATGACCTGTAAGCCCCCCCCCCTCACTCCTCTTAACCAATCATCTGTGTCTGTAATGACATGTAAGCCCGCCCTCACTCCTTAACCAACCATCTGCAATGACCTGTAAGCCCGCCCCCTCAGTCCTTTAAGCCAGTCATATGTATTGCATTGTGTATTTCAGAAATTATTGACCAAACTTCACTTAGTGTCCCAAGAATATGAACACTCATCTATCTGAAAAATAAAATGTAAAAAATGAGTTAATGGCTTTTATAGCATTTTGCAACCAAAGTCATCATTATGCAAAGCTGATAGGTGGTTTCCTCTGTCAGATATGAGCCAGCTCAAAGCTGATTGGTTGTTTCCTGTGTCAGTTATAAGCCAGCTCAAAGCTGATTGCTTGTCTCGTGTGTCAGATATAAGCCGGCTCAAATCTGATTGGTTGTTTCCTGTGTCAGTTATAAGCCAGCTCAAATCTGATTGGTTGTTTCCTGTGTCAGTTATAAGATATCTGAAAGCTAATTGGTTGTTTCCTGTGTCAGGTATGTTCCTGCCCTGCGTCCCCTGAGACAGCAAGCCTTCTTATTGACCTTCCCTCAAACACAACCCTCACGTCTAACACAGAGACTATCAGAGGTAAAGCACACACACACACACACACACACACACACACACACACACACACACACACACACACACACACTTCCCTCAAACACAACCCTCACGTCTCACACAGAGACTAGATATTGTTGAT
>JAODXP020000035.1:358866-371366 GCA_027497455.2 Sardinella longiceps | reverse complement strand
CACACACCATAATCAATTCCAACCTGAGTTACAGACAAGACCGAAATCAAGAGGGACAATACACTTATATACTGGAACCGTAAGAACACACACACACACACACACCAGCTACATTCACACACACACACACACACACACACACGAACACACGAACACACACACACACTGATCAACTACAACCTGAGTTACCGACAAGACCGCAATCAAGAGGGACAATACACTTATGTACTGGAACCGTAAGAACACACACACACACACACACACACACACACACACACACACACACACACACACACACACACACACACACACCATGATCAACTGCAGTCTGAGCTATAGTGTTCAGAAAGGGTGTAGCATCATCTGAAACCTCTGTGTGTGTGTGTGTGTGTGTGTGTGTTTCCATAGTAACGTGGAGGATGTGGTGCGGTTTCCGGGGTTGCCGCCGCGGAGGCAGTTGACCTATCAGGTGAAGCAGCTGATCGCCAGGGAGACGGAATTGGAGAGGATGAGAAGGACCGAGAGGGCTCAGCAGAGACGCAACACACACACACAGGTACACACACACACACACACACACACACACACACACTTAACATAACGTAACATTTGTACACACACAGCATTTTACTGTAGAGCGATCTATTTTAGAACAGTGATTTACTTTACTTTAGTTTTTTACGGCAGAATGATGTATTTTACGGCAAAGTGGTCTAGTTTACAGCAGAGTAATGTATTTTACAGCAGACTGATCTACTTAAAACTAGTGATCTATTTTCCAGCAGAGCGATATATTTAACAGCAGAGTGATCCACTTTAGAGAAGAGCGATCTATTTTACAGCAGAGTGGTCTATTTTACAGCAGAGTGGTCTAGTTTTCAGCAGAGTGATCTATTTTACAGCAGAGTGGTCTAGTTTTCAGCAGAGTGGTCTATTTTACAGCAGAGTGGTCTAGTTTTCAGCAGAGTGATCTATTTTACAGCAGCGCGATCCATTTTATAACAGTGATCTAGTTTACAGTAGTGGTCTAGTTTACAGCAGAGTGATGTATTTTATAACCATGATCTACTTTACAGTAGAGTGATCTAGTATAGCAGAGTGATTTAGTTCACAGCAGAGTGGTCTAGTTTATAACAGTGATCTATTTTAAAACCGTGATGTATTTTACGACAGAGTGATGTATTTTACAGCAGAGTGGTCTGCTTTACAGCAGTGATGTATTTTACGGCAGAGTGATGTCTTTTACGGCAGAGTGATGTCTTTTACGGCAGAGTGATGTCTTTTACGGCAGAGAGATGTATTTTACAGCAGAGTGGTCTGCTTTATAACAGTGATCTACTTTACAGCAGTGATGTATTTTACAGTAGACTGGTCTATTTTAGGGATGTACTTTACAGCAGAGTGATGTCTTTTACAGCAGAGTGATGTCTTTTACAGCAGAGTGATGTCTTTTACAGCAGAGTGATGTATTTTACGGCAGAGTGATGTATTTTACAGCAGAGTGATGTATTTTACAGCAGAGTGATGTACTTTACAGCAGACGGTGCAGTAGATGCTGAGTGATGTGTGTCTTTCATTGGTTTTAATCAGAGAGAAGATCAACAGCAAATGAAGACGGATAAACAGGAAATGAAAACAGACAAACAGGAAGTGAAGAAAATCACCAGCAAGAACCACCAGCAGCGTCTGGAGAACATCGTCAAACAGACAGTCGTGGAGAGCCGGGTAAGACACACCCACACACCTACACACACACACACACACACACACACACACACACACACACACACACACACACACACACACACACTTCCTGTCATGGCATCTGTGACCTTGTCTTGGTGTCAGTGGTTTTGGTACCAATGGTCGGTACATGAATTGCAGGCTTGTGTATGACATTACAGGAATATATGGTGTGCGTGTGTGTGTGTGTGTGTGTGTGTGTGTAGCTGTGTGTGTGTGTGCGTGTGTGTGTGTGTGTGTGTGTGTGTGTGTGTGTGTGTGTGTGTGTGTGTGTGTGTGTGTGTGTGTGTATATTCTGGTTGTGATTGTGCCGTTTCTGTTGTCTGTATCTGCAGCCGGAAGTGGACTTCTTTGGCCGTGCCATTGTACCCAGGGAGAAACCATCTACTACTTCTGCAACAACAGGTACACACGCACACGCACACGCACACAGCAGACACAGACTCACACACACACACACACAGACACACCATGTATTCCTGCAATGTCATTTCCTATGTCAATGCACCCTCCCTCTCTCTTTCTCTCCCTCACTCCCCACACACTCTCTCCTCTCCCTCTCTTCTCTCTCCCTCCCTCCCCCACACACTCACACCCTCCCTCTCTCTTTCTCTCCCTCCCTCCCCACCCTCTCTCTCTCTCTCCCCTCTTCCCACACACTCTCAATCACTCTCTCTCTTTCTCTCTCCCTCCCTCCCCCCCCTCCTCTCTCTCTCTCTTCCCACACACTCTCAATCACTCTCTCTCTCTTTCTCTCCCTCCCTCCCTCACACACTCCACCCTCTCCATCACCCCTCCCTCCCCTCCCTCTCAATCCTCTCTCTCTCTCCCTCCCTCCCCACACACTCTCAACTCACTCTCTCTCTCTCTCTCTCTCTCCCTCCCTCCTCACACACTCTCAATCACTCTCTCTCTTTCTCTCCCTCCCTCCTCACACACTCTCAATCACTCTCTCTTTCTCTTCCTCTCTTCCCACACACTCTCAATCACTCTCTCTCTTTCTCTCTCTCCCCCCCCCACACACACACTCTCAATCACTCTCTCTCCTCCTCTCTCTCTCTCTCTCTCTCTCTCTCTCTCTCTCTCTCTCTCTCTCCCCCCTCCCCACACACACTCTCTCTCTCTCTCTCTCTCTCTCTCTCTCTCTCTCTCTCTCTCTCTCTCTCTCTCTCTCTCTCTCCTACTCTCTCTCCTTTCTCTCTCCTCTCTCTCTCTCCCCCCCCCCCAGTGGAGGCTACCAAAGGGGGCGTGGTTATGCAGATTGGCCGAGCAGTGGGGAACAGTGACGTTTGGTTCCGCTTCAACGAGGGCGTGTCCAACGCTGTCAGACGCAGTGTGTACATCAGAGAGCTGCTCTGAGTCTGTGTGTGTGTGTGTGTGTGTGTGTGTTTGTGTGTGTGTGTTTTTCACTGATGTCCAATGCTGTGTGTGTGTGTAAGAGCAATTTCTGTCAGTTGTACATACAATCTGTGAATAAATTCAGAAAAGAAATCTGTGTGTGTGTCTGTGTGAACATCACAGTGAATTACTTCAGAAGACCATGAATCGGTTAAACTTTGTGCGTGCCTACCACTGACAATTAGCTTGAATCAAATGGTGTGTGTGTGTGTGTGTCGGTGGCACGAAATCAATCATTTAAAGTGTGTGTGTGTGTGTCACCACTGTGAATTACTTCAGAAAACCCCTTGAGATTAAAAATCTTGTTTTTGAGGTGTGTGTGTGTGTGTGTGTGTGTGTGTGTGTGTGTGTGTGTGTGTGTGTGTGTGTGTGTGTGTGTGTGTGTGTTTATAAACACCAATGTGACTCAGTCAAAATGTTCTGTTGAATGTCTCCAGCTTAATGTCGATCTTGGACATAGACTAGAACTTAAACCAGGGTAGCCGCGGCGTCTTAAAAGTCTTAAAAAAGTCTTAAATAAAATGTTCCAAAATTAAGGCCTTAAAAAGTCTTAAATTCCGTGGCAAAGTCTTAATTTTCAAAATGAAAGTCTTAAATATCATAAATGTACTACTTTCATAGTCAACCGGAATGCAGTGTCATAGAATTTGCAAACTTTGTGCCGACAGTAATTTTTAAACAGGCTTTACAGCGCTACCAGTGAGCGCCTAGCATGCTGTATTCGCGTCATTGTCTCAAGTGAAAACACGGCAGCAGCAGCAGCGCTGACTTATTTCCCTCCTTCCCTCTATCTGTCTTGAGCGCGTCAGGTTATCAGCCTCATTGGGAAGGTAAACGGTCTTGGTGGGATATGAAAAACTCAGATTATGAATGAAGTTAATCATAATGTTAGTAGCTAAACGACAATCTGTGTAAGATATTTGCCAGCTATCTTGTGTTTGCTAGTCAATGTTATTTCAGTTGGAAAAGTTGACCGTGTTTTCGTCGGGCGTCCTTTTTTGACGCACCAAGAGCACACTGCAGTTTAATGCGTGGTGGCTGCATGGTTTATTATGCCACACAGGCTATCACGCAAATTCAATGAAAGTAGCCTACAAAATTAGCAAATTGGCTTAATCCAGATATTTGCCTGATAATACAAAATGCATACCTTGATATAGGCAACCAAAACTGAATTCCAAAAGATAAAACAACATTGCTGTAGCATTTGGCCATGGGCTGCAGCATGTTTTTTAAATAAGTTCTTTATTAATTAATTAATCCTTTTGCGCGTTAGAGCCGCAAAACATATCTCCGGTTTTGCTTGTCTTTCGGAAGCTTTAAATGGGCATGATACCAAATATCTTGATTGTAAGAGGTATTAAATTAAACTACACAACCAGATCTATCCATTGGTATCATTGGTAACGTACTTGCTAGAGAATGAGAGGGTTTAATTTCAGTGTAAAGATCGCCTATATTTAGGCAAGGCATGTCTTTATCTAGTGTTAAAGGCTGAACTTGCTAGATCCATCACACATTATAATATAGACCTATAATTTGCAGAGATAAGTTTTCAAGTTTTCAATCTCATTGAAACCTGTGAAATGAACACAATTTTTAAAACTGTACTCTGTTGTGGGAGCACATTATTCTAGACTAAATGGAGCACTTAAATCACAGCCACTGGACACAACTCATTCACTGAAGTAAAATATATTTTCTCTAAACACAATCAGTGGCATGTTACACTGTTGTCACAAAATCATAAATGGCCTAAAGAATTCTGTGCTTAAAAGATACAGCTGCATATTCAGCATTGTTCAGTTATGTATTAGGAAGGAAGGAGGAGCTGTGTCTCATTGACTTTCAGTGGGTGTAATTTCTGTGTTTCCATCAGAAAAAAAGTCTATCATGATGTGCTCCCACCATTGCATTTTTAAGAACTGTGTTCATTTCAGAGATTGGTGTGAGATCACTTTGAAGTTTTCTATCACCCAATTTCAGAAATGGAGCACCCTCATTTTAGATGGTGCTGAAGTCTCACACAACTGGTGGGAGAATGCAAAGGGAGAGGGGGTTTGGAGTGTCTCAAACCTTTCCCTTTACTGTGGCAGCTATGCATATAATAGTGTATCTAAATAAGTGAGTTTAGCAAATTCAGTATGAGCAGGGGAAGTTCAAAGATTAGTTCAAACACTATTTCAGTAGATCTCGTATGTTGAAAAATTTTCGGCGCGCTCCACACATCTAGGACCCCGGTAATTTCAAAATGCTGGCTATGGCCATGGGCTGCAGTGTAGTCATATTGCACCAATATGTGAGCTTTATAAATAAGCTAAATTGGGATTTCAGATCAGTCCTCCAAGTATATAGGTTATCTTAGAAGTGTAAGCTAAATTTAAAGTGGCAGCAGCAAAAATGTCAACAGATTAAGCTACTTGCTGTAGGCCAGTATGAATGCCAGTATTCAGATATACAATATGTAAACCGCTCACAAAAAGTAAGGAAACTTGACTTTGGCCCATTATATCTCCCCTTTAATAATACCAACCCCTAAAGTGTTTTATATCATTTTTATCGTTGGTTTGTCACCTTTACAATGAGGTATAGCTTGTAAGCATCGGACAATCATGGAATGCGCAACACAGCCAAACGTGTGAGTAGTGCCAACCAAAAATGTGCCAAAATGGCCATGGTCATAGGGTTCTGCTGCATCTGATTTTGCCTAAATTAGCACCTGAGCTTCAGCAACTTGTTGGGTTTGTGGTTTCTCCTATAGCAACAATACTGGTGGAAAGATGCCACGTTTGTTCTTTCAGGATAGGGCCTGTGCAATGGGGAACCTGAGGCTGGTGTCCCAACATGTAGTGGCGGCATCATTGGTGTCAGTCCTGGTACCATTTCCAAACTTAGAACCAAGTTCCATGAGACTGCGGAAGCCAAAGACAGACCAAGACGTGGCCATCTCAAGAAGACAACACCCCAAGAAGACCGGTTCCTTACTTTTGCTGCACTGAGGAACCGTAGATTCACTGCCAGAGACTTACAAGATTTATTCAACTGTTCAACGGCTCAAATCTTCCACACGTTACTGAGGGCCCTGACACTGAGTGTGAAGTGTATGGCCAACATGTTTTTTTGTTCTTGTCCTCATTTCTTTGGGTGAGTGCAATTTTCAATGCTCCAAGCAACAAAGGCTATACCAACAGAACAGTATAGCATGCCATTTTGGCACATTTTTGGTTGGCACTACTCACACGTTTGGCTGTGTTGCACATTCCATGATTGTCCGATGCTTACAAGCTATACCTCATTGTAAAGGTGACAAATCAATGATGAAGATGCTATAAAACACTTTAGGGATTGGTATTACTAAAGGGGAGATATAATGGGCCAAAGTCAAGTTTCCTTACTTTTTGTGAGCGGTTTAGTATAAAAAGTACAAGAAAAGAGTAAAATAGCAATGATTATATTACTATATAAAAGAAAATGATCATGATTATAGTTACCTTAATTAAATAAGGGGAAAGGCAGGTTAAACTGTGTAGCCAGTCATGATCAAAGAACAGAATTGTCAGGCTGGGATCTATAGCTACATGAAATGTTTTTTTTTTTTCTTTTTCATGAAGCCTTCAGCTTTCTGACTAGAAAAATAGGAGAAAATATTCAAAAGTGGTGTCTGTGACCCCCAGGAGGTCAGTGTTGGTGTAGTTAGCTAAACTTTACCTTTGTTTGTTTCTGTCTTTAAAAGAGTAGTTAACAAACATTATATTAATAAGACCTGACCTTACCCTAGATTACATCAATATTGATGTGGTTTAAACCTTGTAGGCTTGCCATGTTAAACTCTAGGCCCACTGTGTTTCTGTAAGTTCTGTAAGTTCCAGCCATTCGCACTGTATCCAAATCCAGTTACACGCCGATTGCGATTTTGGGGCGCTCAGGTCTTACTTTTCTTTGAAATGGTCTTAAAAAGGTCTTAAAAAAGTCTTAAATTTCTGGTGGTCAAACCTGGGGAAACCCTGTAAACAGGTGTGTGTATATGTGAGTGTGTGTGTGTGTGTGTGTGTACAGCTCAGAAGTGTAGACCTTGGAAAGGCTCCTCAGGTAGTCTCCTTCTGGGTCACATCGCCATCTAGTGGCGTGATTCACACACTACAGGAGCTTCTGCACAACTGTGTGTGTGTGTGTGTGTATGAGTGTATGTATAAGTGTGCATTGGCTCTGTGTGTGTGTTTGCTGTCTGGGTGTGGGTGTGTGTGTGTGTGTACCAAAGTATTATCATGTGGACACACAGCATCATGCCTTTATTGTCGTCCTACATCGTGTGCTCTTTCTGTGTGTGTGTGTCCAGTGCAGTGAGTTTGTAAGTTCCACAGAACAAGCCTAAAATAAACTCTCTCTCTCACACACACACACACACACACACACACACACACACACACACAGGGGTAAGGTGAAAACATTAGTTTTATTAAATATGTATTAAATATTTGCCATCCTAGTTGTAGGAAGAGTTTGATTGGCGTGGAGTTGCCATGGAGACGCAGAGGGAGGCGGGCCCTTAGAGAAGCACACATTTGCCTGACTCCACCCACGGATTGTTCCTCAGCAAATCAGCATTCAGGAATGGGTCGTTGGCCACACCCTCCTCGATCCACTTCACCAAACTGCACAACAAACACACACACGGATCAGTGCAACACACACACACACACACAGAGGGATGGGTACTCAGGTTGGAACTATAACACACACACACACACACACACACACACAGAGGGATGGGTACTCAGGTTGGAACTATAACACACACACACACACACACACACACAGAGGGATGGGTACTCAGGTTGGAACTATAACACACACACACACACACACACACACACACAGGGATGGGTACTCAGGTTGGAACTATAACACACACACACACACACACAGGGATGGGTACTCAGGTTGGAACTATACACACACACACACACACACAGGGATGGGTACTCAGGTTGGAACTATAACACACACACACACACACACACACACACAGGGATGGGTACTCAGGTTGGAACTATAACACACACACACACACACACACACACACACACACACACACAGGGATGGGTACTCAGGTTGGAACTATAACACACACACACACACACACACAGGGATGGGTACTCAGGTTGGAACTATAACACACACACACACACACACACACACACACACACAGAGGGATGGGTACTCAGGTTGGAACTATAACCACACACACACACACACACACACACAGAGGGATGGGTACTCAGGTTGGAACTATAACACACACACACACACACACACACACACACACACACACGGGATGGGTACTCAGGTTGGAACTATAACACACACACACACACACACACACACACAGAGGGATGGGTACTCAGGTTGGAACTATAACACACACACACACACACAGACACAGGGATGGGTACTCAGGTTGGAACTATAACACACACACACACACACACACAGAGGGATGGGTACTCAGGTTGGAACTATAACACACACACACACACACACAGCACACACACACACACAGAGGGATGGGTACTCAGGTTGGAACTATAACACACACACACACACACAGGGATGGGTACTCAGGTTGGAACTATAACACACACACACACACACACACACACGCAGGGATGGGTACTCAGGTTGGAACTATAAAACACACACACACACACAGGGATGGGTACTCAGGTTGGAACTATAACACACACACACACACACACACAGAGGGATGGGTACTCAGGTTGGAACTATAACACACACACACACACACACACACACACAGAGGGATGGGTACTCAGGTTGGAACTATAACACACACACACACGCAGGGATGGGTACTCAGGTTGGAACTATAACACACACACACACACACACACACAGAGGGATGGGTACTCAGGTTGGAACTATAACACACACACACACACACACACACACACAGAGGGATGGGTACTCAGGTTGGAACTATAACACACACACACACACACAGGGATGGGTACGGACTGGAACTATAACACACACACACACAGAGGGATGGGTACTCAGGTTGGAACTATAACACACACACACACGCAGGGATGGGTACTCAGGTTGGAACTATAACACACACACACACACACACACACACACACACACACACACACACACACACACACATAATTAGAGTTGACTGTTATAAACAATAAATAAACCCTGATTTTCCGCTTTTTCTTGGCCTTGGTAAGTGTGTGTGTCTGCCATAGTCTGATAATTTCTCTCGGCTGGTCTGAAGTGTGTGTGTGTGTGTGTGTTGTGTGTGTTTGTACAATTATTAAAGCATATCCATTGGCAGTGGTGAACATAATGAGCTTGTACGGGTGGGTGCCGGACCCAATGGTGAAAATAGTGAGTTTGTACGGGTGGGTGCCGGACCCAAGGGTGAAAGCAACAATCATAGCATAGCCTACACTGACTAGACATTTCAAACCAATAAACAGGGCCAGGGGAATACAGGGGCACGCACACACACATGCACACACTCAAACACACTCGGTCGCAACCGAGTTCTGCAGCCCTCTGACCTGCGTGGCTCGCCAGGCTACCTCTGACAATGTCGTTAGCTTTAACCAAAACATCAAATCCCAAGTCAAGTCACTAACAGCAAACACCCCCACTTCAAACATCCCCACTACACCACTGTGTGTGTCTGCGCAATAGTAACGGATGATTTCTCTCGGCTGGTCTGAAGTGTGTGTGTGTGTGTGTGTGTCTGTCTTACTCTGCGATGGTAACTGATGATTTCTCTCGGCTGGTCTGAAGTGTGTGTGTGTGTGTGTGTGTCTGTCTTACTCTGCGATGGTAACTGATGATTTCTCTCGGCTGGTCTGAAGTGTGTGTGTGTGTGTGTGTGTCTGTCTTACTCTGCGATGGTAACTGATGATTTCTCTCGGCTGGTCTGAAGTGTGTGTGTGTGTGTGTGTGTGTGTGTCTTACTCTGCGATGGTAACTGATGATTTCTCTCGGCTGGTCTGAAGTGTGTGTGTGTGTGTGTGTGTCTTACTCTGCGATGGTAACTGATGATTTCTCTCGGCTGGTCTGAAGTGTGTGTGTGTGTGTGTGTGTGTGTCTTACTCTGCGATGGTAACTGATGATTTCTCTCGGCTGGTCTGAAGTGTGTGTGTGTGTGTGTGTGTGTGTGTCTTACTCTGCGATGGTAACTGATGATTTCTCTCGGCTGGTCTGAAGTGTGTGTGTGTGTGTGTGTGTCTGTCTTACTCTGCGATGGTAACTGATGATTTCTCTCGGCTGGTCTGAAGTGTGTGTGTGTGTGTGTGTGTGTGTGTGTGTGTGTGTCTTACTCTGCGATGGTAACTGATGATTTCTCTCGGCTGGTCTGAAGTGTGTGTGTGTGTGTGTGTGTCTGTCTTACTCTGCGATGGTAACTGATGATTTCTCTCGGCTGGTCTGAAGTGTGTGTGTGTGTGTGTGTCTGTCTTACTCTGCGATGGTAACTGATGATTTCTCTCGGCTGGTCTGAAGTGTGTGTGTGTGTGTGTGTCTGTCTTACTCTGCGATGGTAACTGATGATTTCTCTCGGCTGGTCTGAAGTGTGTGTGTGTGTGTGTGTGTGTGTGTGTGTGTGTCTTACTCTGCGATGGTAACTGATGATTTCTCTCGGCTGGTCTGAAGTGTGTGTGTGTGTGTGTGTGTGTGTGTGTGTGTGTCTTACTCTGCGATGGTAACTGATGATTTCTCTCGGCTGGTCTGAAGTGTGTGTGTGTGTGTGTGTGTGTCTTACTCTGCGATGGTAACTGATGATTTCTCTCGGCTGGTCTGAAGTGTGTGTGTGTGTGTGTGTCTTACTCTGCGATGGTAACTGATGATTTCTCTCGGCTGGTCTGAAGTGTGTGTGTGTGTGTGTGTGTGTGTGTGTGTGTGTGTCTTACTCTGCGATGGTAACTGATGATTTCTCTCGGCTGGTCTGAAGTTGCTGTTTGAGACTCTCCACTCTCTCTGCATCTGAGGGACATCCAGCTCATCCATCTACACACACACACACACACACACACACACACACACACACACACAGTTACAGCTTTAGTCAGGTCTGATCACACACACACACACACACACACACACACACACACACACACACACACTGTTACAGCTTTAGTCAGGTCTGATCACACACACACACACACACACACACACACACACACACACACACACACACACACACACAGACTCTCCACCTCTCTCTGCATCTGAGGGACATCCAGCTCATCCATCTACACACGCAGTTACAGCTTTAGTCAGGTCTGATCACACACACACACACACACACACACACACTGTTACAGCTTTAGTCAGGACTGATCACACACACACACACACACACTGTTACAGCTTTAGTCAGGTCTGATCACACACACACACACACACACACACACTGTTACAGCTTTAGTCAGGTCTGATCCACACACACACACACACACACACACACACACTGTTACAGCTTTAGTCAGGTCTGATCACACACACACACACACACACACACACTGTTATAGCTTTAGTCAGGTCTGATCACACACACACACACTGTTACAGCTTTAGTCAGGTCTGATCACACACACACACACACACACACACACTGTTACAGCTTTAGTCAGGTCTGATCACACACACACACACACACACTGTTACAGCTTTAGTCAGGTCTGATCACACACACACACACACACACTGTTACAGCTTTAGTCAGGTCTGATCGCACACACACACACACACACACACACACACACACACACACACACACACACACAGAGTAATATAAGTGACAGGCCTGATGTTGGGATGTTAAGACATTCCCTCTACTGATTTCACTGTCAAATTAGGTGTGTGTGTGTGTGTGTGTGTGTGTGTGTGTGTGTGTGATGAAAACTAAAGCACTGTTGTGGGAAAATCTGCTAAAGCTTCCTAATGGACTTTGAAAGAGGAACATTTCCAGCTACAACTTCTGCTAACACACACACAAACACTCCCTCGTTCTTTCTACACACACACACACACACACACACACACACACACACACACACACACACACACACACACACACACACACACACACACACACACACACACTCACACTCACTCACACACATCAGCATGTCACTCATGTTCATGGAGACACACGTGTGTGTGTGTGTGTGTCACAGGATTGTAACCACAACAAGAGTCCCCCCAAGGTCTGAAATATGTTGGAACAGCTTAAAAAACATCATGACACTTAGCTATGGTGTCTCATTGTATCGTTTTGGAAAGTTTGACTTCTCTCTTAAATGTACAGA
>JAODXP020000035.1:346428-348766 GCA_027497455.2 Sardinella longiceps | reverse complement strand
AGTTCGGGCGTAGACGTAAACAATGCAGTGCATTGTGGGAGATCGGGTCACGCCGCTGGTCACTCAGGCAAGTTTGTATAGAAATTGGTGTTGAGTTGATGATCCATTAGGCTTATAATCAAGACAGTTCGTCGTACAAGTTGTGTTGTTGGTTGCAGTAATCGGTCACACGATCTACATGAGAGACCATATCAAAATGGTGTTAGTTTATTTTCTTTGCCTACTTGAAAACAAACTGAGGGAGAACGGGTGTCAGATGCTACTACAAAGCGACGTTGGATGGCTTGGATTGCTGCTGTGAGGAGGACTTTCAACAACGAAAATCTCGAAAAGCATGCTTGCTTGCTCCCGACATTTCCACACGGGTAAGATGTGATATTACAGATGACAAGTGTTTAAAATCGTACATTTTTTTTCTGTGTATTCTCAATGTTAACCATATGTTTCTGATGCCAGCTTTTCTAAGTGTCCGTTAGCATTGCTGCTAATCGCTATTTTTTGTTGAATGGATAGAGTATTTTTATTTCCAACTTCAGTGTGTTGTAATATTTATATAGTGTAAAGTACATCGGTAAATGTGCAAGATGATGTATATTTCATCCACAATTACCTCAAAATTACCTCGGCACAATATTAAGTTGATGTGTGGCTAATCGTGAATGCTAATCGCGATTAGCAATATTTGGTAGCAAAACAGTAAGTTACCCAGCAAATACAGTTCTTTGACTGTGAAATTATTAGTTGTTTATATTTACGCTTTTGTTAAAACAAGATTAAGTCCCTGACAGTTTTCTCAGTTTGCTTCTAAATGTGATGTATTTCTCATTTGATCACAATTAGGTAAATAATTTACAAAAAAATCTGTGTTGCAGGCAAACCATCATATGTCATGCTTGAGTTTGAGCTTGACCCAGACATCATGGGCACCATCCATTTTGGCCACTCAGCAGCTGCTGTGGATACCAAGCATTACAACCGCAGGATGAAGCGACAGCCACCCCCTGAACCTACATCGACATTCACATTGCACTGAAATCACTGCTCATCAACATCATCAAAGACCCTACCCACGTACCCACACTGGCAAGCGCAACTGCAGCAGTACTGTATGCGCTGCCGGACCGCAGACACAGCAACAGCTTTTCCCATCATCTTTAAGAATTCATTAATTTATTTAGCCTATATTGTGTGTGAGGGTCAGGTTTAGCCTGTTTAATCCTTGTGTGGTGTTAAGGTCATTTTGACCCATTTTCTTTATTATTTTTAAATAAAGTAAAGTATGGCAGTCAAATGTTTCAGCTTACAGTATTTTCACTGAAAAACATGTTAATGGAGAAAATTATATGTAAGACACATCCCTTTATACCCCTAAAGATTTAAATCCTTCAGGTGTTTTGTTAAATCAACCTGTAAACATGTGCAACATGAAAAGGTACCCAAAACGTCTATTACTAAAAGCTAAATGAATCTCATTGAAGGAAATGCATTCTCCACACCTGTATGGAGATTCAACAACAGGCACCGACTGTGATGCCTTTTTTGTTTATGGGCCCATGAGATCTTTGGTGTATCGCAGTATATGCACGATCTACGCTTTCTAGTGGTGTTAGCCTTTGCTGTAAAGAAGTCTGAAGTATGAAGAAGTTTAACTCTGAAAGTACATTGACACACTTCATCATACACTTAATTGTCAAACATGGCAAGAAGACTGAAATTCTGTTTTCCCAAACTGCAAATGTGCAATAACAAGCTAAAATTAGATATACAACTAAATATAACTGTAATTAAGACATCACTTACTGTACTGTACTGTAACATCACTAGGACATGAAATTCAAATAAATATCAAAGTATCACGCATGATAAATTTATATCAATAACAAAGAGCATAACATAAGACACTGACCATACATTTCAAACTGTCTGTGTTCATTTGAGTCAGTCAGTTGAGTTATGTTACTGGAGTGCAATACTGAGTTACAATAATGGGTGCAATGAGGCAAAAATGCAAGGTGTAGAGTAGCAGCATGGAGATGAATAAATTTGTAAACTATTTATGTGCAAGGGAATGCCGTGGACTGTGACTGTAGGTTCAGGGGGTGGCTGTCCCTTCATCCTGTGATTGTAATGCTTTGCATCCACAGCAGCTGTTGAGTAGTCAAGATGAAGGGATGGTGCCCTTGCAGCCTGGGTTAAACTCAAGCATGACATATGATGGTTTGCCTGCAACACAGTTTTTTTTTGTAAGCAAGCGGAGAAAATTGTCAGGGGCTTAATCTTGTTTTAGCTGTTATCATATCTTATAACCCAATAATACAACTGATACCACTATAACCCA
>JAODXP020000035.1:291428-293928 GCA_027497455.2 Sardinella longiceps | reverse complement strand
AACAAATCAAAAGTTGTTATTAATAACATTGGCCAACAGACAGGTAGTCTAATTTGTTGCTAAAAGACACACAATTCAGCAGATCTTGAAGGTTTTCTGTTGTTGTGTTGGGGACAGGTTCAAAGCATGATGAATGACGTGCATGGTAGCCCACCTGTTCAGACGGAGCTTCTGCAGTTGGAGAGCTACACGCTGCTTTCCCGTTCAAACTTTTGGCCCAGATTATTGCACCAGATGGTGACAAAACAATACCATTGATGTCTAACCAACGTCTGGCATGCTGTTGCTATGTGCTATTTGAGCATGTGCTCACAACACAAACCATGTGCTATCGGACCACCTTTGTGTAAAGCAGTGTAGCTGAATCTCTGCTTGATTGGACACGAGAAGCTCATTAGTCGGTGAATATTGTCTGCTATTTTTAGACCGCATCTAAACGCTACATCTGAGCTGTTTCAGGCGAGGACCTTGTTTAACCAGTTTGTAATTGCACTTACGGTTGAAAGCTAAATCTACTTTTACTTGATGATTATGTTTTAATTGTGTGAAATACTGTAATTGTTTTCAATTTTGGTGCTATACTGTATGTAAGTTTTTTTAAGTTTTGAATTTTAAAAAGTAGACATTCACTTTAATGTTAGCCTGCTAATTTTTCTATTTAGATCATATCCATATGTACCATGTGTACCCTAGTGCAGGTCACACAAGTCAAGGGAATCTTATGGTGGATTCAGAAAACTGATTGAAAAATATTCTGCTTATAGACCTATGAGGAATTGAAGTTTTAATAGGAAGCCTTTTTTTGTTTATTTATTTGGAGGGGTTGGGTGTCCTGAGATAAGACAGGATTGGGTAAGTATTTAAAATGACCTAGGGTCAAACTTGGACACGTAAGTTGTACACCTGGACACGTAAGTTGTACCAACACATACATAGACACACACACACACGTACACACACACACACACACACACACACACACACACACACACACACACACACACACACACCACTCAATCCATTCACTTTCCCCAATTAATTGTTCAGCTTGGCTTTTACAGTAATGTATCTATGAATGTGATTCAGTATTCAATGACATTGCATGAGTGGAATGGATAGATATGTTGTGTCACAACATTATGGACATGTTGCACACAGTGAGTGTTGCTGATGCCTGAGAGGGAGGGGTGAAAGGCCCCAGTGATCTTTTCAGCTGTCCTTACGATCCGTTACTGGGCCTTTGATTCTGCAGCAGTCCAGTTTCCAGACCACACTGTGATAGCACTACTGAGGATGCTCTCAATGGTCCCTCTGTAGAAAGTAGTGAAGATGGGGGAAGGGAGATATGTTTTGCGCAGCTTTCAAAATGAAAATGTGTGTTTGTGATTTCAAAACACTTCATGATGATGGGTGTAAGTGCACAGTCATTTAGAAAGGATGTGCACTGTGGATGTCTTTGATACGGGAATGATGGTGGTGGTCTTGAAAAAGGTAGGGACAACAGTGGAGCACAGAACGATGTTGAAGACATCGATCAGGACGCCAGCTAGATCGTCTGCACAATATCTCAACATGTGTTCTGGTCCAGCTGCTTTCCGTGGGTGAACTCTCAGCAGAGTTCTCTCCACTTCAGAGGAGGACAGATGTAGCACAAATATTGCATAGGATGCGTGTGTGTGAGAGAGAGAGAGAGAGAGAGAGAGAGATGTCAGTCACTGGCACTGTGTGTGTTATCTTTCACCACTGCATGGCTGAAACAGCACCAAAACAAACACACACACACACACGCGCACACACACACTCCCCAACCTGGGGCTGCTTGTTGGCTGGCTAGCGTCGTTCTTGCAGGGCGCCATGCGCACAAAAGCACGAGTAACGGCGTAGCGGCGTGCCAGCGCTCATGAGCGATCGCTGCTTCTCATGCGTGTGACCCTCATGCATTTTTCAAGTGGCTACAATTGATGCTCCAAATTTGCACAACAGGCGCGCTGTGGCGAGTGAAGAGGGTGTCTTATGAGATAAAAGCCTCTTTATGTCACGGCCTGAATCTTTGATGGTAGGGTGTAAGTGCGACACTCGGCCCGACGCCACCGCCGCCGCCGCCCTGACATAGTTAAATATAGTTCACATTTTTCTTTTACTTCCACATGGCTGATCGTCGTCTCCGCACTGTGGGTTTTTGGAGCGTATTTACAAGATCAAATACTTCAGAATGGGGAAAGCATGAAGTCACTGTGTTATTGTGTTATTGTGTGTGTGTGTGTGTGTGTGTGTGTGTGTGTGTGTGTGTGTGTGTGTGTGTGAAAGCATGAAGGCACTGTGTTATTGTGTTTGTGTGTGTGTGTGTGTGTGTGTGTGTGTGTGTGTGTGTGTGTGTGTGGGGAAAGCATGAAGTCACTGTGTTGTGTGTGTGTGTGTGTGTGCGTATTGTTTGAAGTTTGCTCCCTAGTCATTATATCCCCGTGCACGCCCTCCTGTGATGTGTATTTGTGCACTTCTC
>JAODXP020000035.1:276428-286428 GCA_027497455.2 Sardinella longiceps | reverse complement strand
TCTCTCTCTCTCTCTCTCTCTCTCTCTCTCTCTCTCTCTCTCTCTATCTCTCCCTCTCCCCATCCACCAGCTTTATTTTTCTACAACCCCCCCCCTCCCCACCCCACCCTACCCCATTCACCTTTATTTCTTCACACCCCCTTCCTCCATCTCTCTCTGTGGACACCTTTAGAGGAGCCCTGAGTGTGAGTCATGGCTGACACTGAGGAGTGTGTCAAGTGTCGCCTGCCCGCCCGGCCGCCCGGCCGCCTGCCTGGCCTGGCTGCTGTTTCCGCTCCCCATCAGCAGCAGAAGCAGCATACACACTCTCTCTCTCTCTCTCTCTCTCTCTGGCTCTCTCTCTCTCTCTCTCTCTCTCTCTCTCTCTCTCTCTCTCTCTCTCTCTCTCTCTCTCTCTCTCTCCCTCTCCTCTTCTCCCAGCCTCAGGTCGCCACTAACGAACACAATTACGAGGAGGCTTCAGGAGGAGTGACTTCCTGACCGCCGGTCAGAGCCTCTCGCCCTGGCCCTGCTCTCATTATCTCTCTGGTCAGAGGCATCTCATAATGAACGGCTCGGCTCGTTCAGGGAGCGAGAGAGAGAGAGAGAGAGAGAGAGAGAGAGAGAGAGAGAGTGGAGAAAAAAACTGCTCCTCTGTCAATGTCAGAAGCAGTAAGTTTGATAAAATAGAGTTCTGCATTGTAGGATGGAGTTTTGTGTCCTACAATAGGCTCTTAAAAGTAAATAAATAAAATAAGATCAATGATGGTTTTATTTGTCATTTTCCTGTAACAAATGTCTTGTTTTTATATTCTTTGAGTTTGATTTCATTTCAGACCCCCCCTCCTCCTCCTCCTTTTCTTTTTTTAATGGCTATGTCTCATTTGTCCTTCAAAATGTCTCCCTGGAGTTTCATTGCACGCTTATGGCCAAATTAGAACAGAAGGCCTTCAGAAAGGCACAGGAAAGTTGGCATAATTATCCCAATTATACTCTCAGCAGATGCAAACAAACCCACACACACTAAGGTGAGACAACACCTCAACACACACTTACACACACACACACACACACACACACACACACACACACACACACACACACACACACATGCATCACTTTCACTAATAGCCCGAGGAGAGGCTATAGGAGGACGGTTTTTCAGCGTTTGACCCCTCAGGGCAGATTGTGATGGTCGGCTGCTGTGCTACTTACGCAATAGCGGTGCTGTTATTGGACCCTAAGGAAACTTCTGTGTCAGTCTCCATTTGAGGCAATTTAATTCAAAGTCAACGACTGGCAATGGATTTCTGTTTGTTTTCTCTTCTTTTTCTTTTTTTTTGTCTCTCCTCTCTTTCTCCTCATTGCTTTTTTTTCTTTACTTTTGTTGTTTTTATGTTGAGGGAGACTTTTAATGAGCTTCCCAGTCTGCACTGCACCTTCTGCTGTCAGGACCAAACCCCCGTGTGGGTGTGCAGCACTGCACGCGTCCTTCATCAGCATTGGAAAAGTGTGTGTGTGTGTGTGTGTGTGTGTGTGTCACTCACCAAAACTGTCAGGTGCACATCGCTCCCGTCAGCTGCTCCTTGCCCCGCCTCGTTCCGTCTTCTGCACGACCTTGACACTCGCCTACCCAACCCACACACACACACACACACACACACACACACACACCCCTCCACCCCTTAATCCTGTACAGTTAGCCGCCTGGCTTTGCCAATCAAACAGGCTAATCGGCACACTTTGCCGTATAATGAACAGCCCATTCACCATGTAATTAAATCACTCAAAGCAAGACCCCCTTTTTTATGGCCGCGGGCGGGCAGGCGGGTAGGTGGCATGGGTGGGCGGGTGGCTGGGGGGGTTGCAGGCGGCGACACCCTTTCATTCTCCACTGTTTGTTCATGTGCAAATAATGTAACTCTAAAGAGTTGCTGTGTGAACTTGTTGTTTGTGCTGGTCCTCCTCTCCTCCTCCTCCTCCTCTCAATCGCACACTCACTCTCACTCTTTGCCTTTATGGAAGATTAATTACCTTGGTATAATGGCTCCCAATATTGGGTGGTGGTAATTAAAAGATAATGATTAGCCCCTTTGAGTGTTACAGACTCAGAGGCAGGAACACGTTTGTGATATTCAGCGTGTTCAATAAAAGATTAGGCCTTGTGAGCTGAAGGGGAGGACTTTTGTGCTGATACATAGGGCTGGTCTCTCTCTCTTTCTCCCTCTCTCTCTCTCTCTTTCTCGTTCTTTCTCTCTCGCTCTTGCATGGCTTTCTCTTGCTATCACAGTCTTTCTAGCTTACTCTATCTCTCCCTTTCTCTCTTTCTTTTTTCTCCACTCTGTGTTTTTCTCTCTCCAAGCATCTGTTTTACCCTTGCCCATTATTTTATTCTCTCTCGCTTTCTCTCTCTCTCTCTCTCTCTCTCTCTCTCTCTCTCTCTCTCTCTCTCTCTCTCTCTCCCATTCATTCTCTCCCGTCTTTTGTCTATATTTTTTTTCCTCAACTCTCTCACAATAGCTATCTAACTTCCTTCTTTTCTCTCTCTCTCTCTCTCTCTCTCTCTCTCTCTCTCTCTCTCTCTTTTTCTCTCTCTTTCTGTTTTCAGTCTTTGTGTGTGTGACTGAGAGAGTGTGGCTGAAGTATTCCCCACAGAACACCTATGTTCCATCAGATGAGCATCACATTAGCCCAATGGCAAAGATAACCAATAAACACAGCTGGACAATGGCGCTCTCTCTCTCTCTCTCTCACACACACACACACACACACACACACACACACACACACACACACACACAGATTGCAGAAGGTTCGGGGCGTTGAGGTGAGTGGAAGAAAAAAACAAAACAAAGGATGGAAGAATCTGATCATTTAATTTTCTCCTACTCTCAATTCCTTTCTACCATACCCCCGCCCCCAAACACACACAAACACACACACACTGACACACACACACACACACACACACACACACACACACACACACACACACACACACACACACACACACACACACACACACACCACCTCCACCACCCCAGTCCTCCTCTCTTTGTCCCTGTAGAGTGCAGCAGCTGTTGGAGCTGATTACAAAGAATCCAGCACATCCGTGTGGCCCTGGGGAGGAGAGGAAAGGCACACCCATCTCACCCATCTCACCCCTCTCTACCTCCTCTCTTCCTCCTCTCTTCCCACACACATTTGACCCAAATCAGATTCTTCCCTCTCATATATGACTGTTCCTAATCTAATTGGGTAGTCATGGGGCTCCATGACTTTGTTCATAGAGGATGGCGGTAGAAGTTTACACTTTAGTAGTACAACAGCCTGGCTTTGGCCATCCCCTTGGTCTACGCTTTAGCTTCGTACAAGGGTCTGGCATTTCACCATTGATGAACGATTGCAAGCGGGAGGTGTGAACTGTAGAAGTTTGAAATGATTAAATCTGATTTCATCCAATCGCTAACGTTATGCACAAGCTTGGTCCTGAAGTAAGCTACGCTACAACAAAAGAAACTCGAATTTATCTCTCACAACTCCCGATCCTGCTTGCTTTTTAGCGCTGTGTGGAAGTGATCTCTGCAAACAATACCAATGGCCAGAATGCCAGATGGAGTCGTGGATTATTTGAGCATAGCTACGCAGGAAGGCAAAGTCAGGCTAGTAGTACACTAAAGTTAGAATTTTTTAATATTCAAGAGAGATTAAGTTGATATACAGAGGTCAATCACAAAATGTGATGATAATAATGTCATGGGCAGAGCACTCTTGATGAACTCTTTCTGCTGACAAAATGTAAATATACAAATAAAACATCAGCCAAATGGGAACTGTGATATTCACACCTCTGTTGAAGGGAACCAGTTACAACACTATGTGGGCAGAGAGTTGTTGGCTGGGCTTAGCGTTGTTTAAATAGGTTTGTTCGGACCCTTATTGAACAAAGCCAGAGACATAGAAAGGTTTGAAGCACGATCCTATAGCTTTCTATCCATCGTGACCAGACTATTATAATATATCATATAGCTTGTCAGGCTGTGTGTCTCTATGGATCACAGGCAAATATGCAATATTTGTTTTTACTACATTCTTAAAGGAATATTCCACCTCTTTATGAAAATTGGTTATTCACCCCTTACCTGGAGTTACATATGTGGGTGAGTTGCCAGATAGCAGCCCTTTGGCTACTTTACTTTCCAGTGCCTATGCTAAGCTAAAGGGAAAATTGTGGTTGCCAGAATTGGAAAGCACATGCACTGAGACCAAAATGCTTTTACCCACATGTTATTCCAGGTAAGAGGGTGAATTACCAATTTTCATAAAGAGATGGAATATTCCCTTAAACAATGATGGTTTTTGAGATTGGGAGAATATTCATAAGATGATCATCAGAGGGACTTTATGAACCACTTATAGGCTTATAATGCTTTGAGGAAACCCGGGGCAACGCCATGGAGAAAGTGTAGCTGATGAGGCCAGTCCATCGGGCACGGTGCGGTCACCCATAAATGGGGGTCCATCTCTGTGTCATGCCATGTTTCCACAGCACACAAATGAAGTGTGACAGGTAATCGTCGAGGCCACCAGAACAAACCTCTATGTGTGTGTGTGTGTGTGTGTGGAGGTGGACTGGAGTGGAGTGGGCTTCAGTGGGCACAAATGAAGCCCACAGTTTGACCAGCGATAATTGGTCACTTTACGCTGGCCATAATAGCCCAGATGAAAAGTGACAAGTGTGCTAGTGGTGGGGGACCCAAAGCTGCCGGGACTGGGCCAGAACTGGCCCAGATGTTGGTTTGATGTGGCTGTACACCGGAGGCTGAGCAATGCTGGTGCTGCTGGGTATACATGCTGATGAGAGAGAGAGAGACAGAGAGAGAGAGAGAGAGAGAGAGAGAGAGAGAGAGAGAGAGAGAGAGAGAGAGAGAGAGAGACCAGTGCCTTTTTAACATTCATGTGAAAACCGATAAAGGTGAAGAGGGTTGATTTGCATGAGAGCTGATATTTGACTCACACACACACACACAGGTAACATGGTAACTCTGCATAAGAGCTGAAATATCACACGCACACACACACACACACACAATCCATGTCTCACTTTTTCCCAATGTGAAGGACTTAATTATACCTGTTTGTGAAAAGCACTATACAAATACTCTAGAGTTTGCATGCTGGTGGTGACCTCCTTTATGACTCATTTGATAGTAATAGTTTGCTTACATGCAAATGCAAACACACCACACATACACACATCTCTCTCTCTCTCTCACACACACACACACACACACACACACACACACTCACGTCTGCGATAGCTTTGTGTTAATGTCAGTAAGGTGGGTCTGTGACAACTAGTGAGGAAAATAGGCAATGACCAGTTAAAGTGCTGTCTCTGTGTGTGTGTGTGTGTGTGTGTGTGAGAGAGAGAGAGAGAGAGAGAGAGAGAGAGAGAGAGAGAGAGAGAGAGAGAGAGAGAGAGAGAGATAAGGGGAAAAACACATAAAACAGGAACACTTCTCACAAACATACCGGCTATGAACCCCACATACACATGCACAAACATGCACATGTACCCTACACATGCACAAACATGCACATGTACCCTACACATGCACAAACATGCATGCATGCACACACACTCTTGATGTGTGTTGTGATTAAAAAGATGTTTACATGGCCTCCCATCCCACTATAATATGGGACTAAGGAAATGGGACTTAGTGGGGTGTAGTTTGAAGTCTACACACTGAAAAAAAAAGTGGTAATCATAACAAGACAAGCAGGGGTTGGTTTGGTGAATGTGGGATTGCTTGCTGTTGTATGGTGTGTGTGTGTGTGTGTGTGTGTGTGTGTGTGTGTGTGTGTGTGTGTGTGTGTGTGTGTGTGTGTGTGTGTTGGCACTCCAGGGGTTGGTTTGGAGAATGTAGGATTGCTTGCTGTTGTATGGTGTGTGTGTGTGTGTGTGTGTGTGTGTGTGTGTGTGTGTGTGTTGGTACTGCACATGTGTTTTCCCAGAATGCCTTGGGCTCCCCAGGGAAGCGCGGTACAGATAGTAGAGTGAGATGGCTGCCTTGGGGAGCTTGTTACAGCACCAGAGGAGAAATACACCAATGACCCGCTTACCGAGCCAGCGCGCCATGCAGATGTGTTTCGAAATGACTCTGTCCTCATTGGGTGTGTAAGTCACTGAGTCTGTGTGTGAGACTGCAAGTGTGTACATGTGTGTGTGTGTGTGAGTGTGTGTGTGTGTGTGTGTGTGTGTGTGTGCAGCTGCATATAATACAGCATTTGGACACTTCTCCTTGATGTTATATCCTGCATCCTGCAAAATTACATGGTGAACTGGGGCAAAGTATATCTTTAAGAGATGGTCATAATATGTGTTGATAATACTGTATTAGCTAACAAAAGTTACACTTAATGATCTTAGCCTGAGCAGCACAAATGATATTCATATCATACATTATGTACAAGATTCTGCACCAATGACAACAACAATAGGGTATATCTAAATAAATATAGAGCAGATGTAATGTTAAATAAAAATGAGAAGAAATTGAATTTTGCGCAAATATGTAGCTTGTGAAAGAATCAGTTATTAGGTGTGTATGTGTATGTGTGTGTATGTGTCTGTGTGTAATATCCTTTGAATACTTTCAGACACCAATGACACTACATTATTTATCTTCGCATAAATAAATAAAGTAAATAGCATTTTGATAAATAAAACATGGAGGATAACAATGAAAAGACATAATTCTGCTCATTTGTTGTTGTTGGTTTTGCATTCGAGGCTGTTTGTATTATTTCTTCATTAGATTCTTTCATTAGTCATCATCTAACATGAGCTAAACATTTGGTGAAAACAACGACTGGTGTAACAATACTGCCTCTGCAATTGTCTTCACAATCTCTTCCCCGGCTCAAATAGAAAAGTATCTACGTACTAATATCTCAACTAAAAGTTGCAGTCGTTTTCAGAGGCACTGACATCACTGTCGAAACTCTAAATGAGTTAAAAAAAAACAACATTACTTCTACTATGATGTAAACCTAGCCTGAGAGTCAGATCCCCTTGTCAACTTGTAGGATCTGGCAGTGTATGATTGGTCCCCCATATCCAGTGGTTTAACCAGCAGGAGAAGTGAAATTGAGGCATTCAACTGTTAGAGAAGCAGCAAATGCTTCATTTATTTAAACAATCAACACATCATTTATCCAAACAATGGTTTTAATTACAACTAGAAAAGCGCTCAGAGAGTGCAGACCTCCACCAAGGCAGAGGTCACAGACACAATATAAATTCCTGATCATGTTCTGGATCACTGATCGCCACCAAAAATCGAATCAGTTCTTGCTTGTCCCAATATACACATTGTCCGAAAATTTCATCCAAATCCGTGCAGTACTTTATCCTGCTGACAAACAGACAAAGAAACAAACAAACAAACAGACAGACAGACAAACCAATGCAGCTGAAAACATAACCTCCTTGGCGGAGGTAATAATAATTACAGTTACAATAGTATAAGGAAAACATCCAGAGTTTAAAGGATAAGTCTGGAGTAAATAACCCATAGCCTTTTCGAACAGGCGGCTTAAAGGAAAGCACCGGAGTGAATTCAAGCATAACCCTGTTGAAAGAGCTTGCTAAATGAACTAGTTAGCGAGTGGAACAAAATGACCGAAAGTTATCCCGCTTACTGTCTACGGAAAAGAACTATTCTGTTAATTTACAGATCAGCTGATTGGTTAAGACAACGTTCTGTTTCACTTTTGCTTGACAGCGGTCTGTTATACTTAGCAACGGTCCGTTATTAAAAATGATACGTTGGAAAGTCCCATTGAAGTGAATGGAGCATTCTACAGCATTATAAAGAGGTGTGTAATAAAGATTAGGAGTTGATCCAAAGAGAAGACTTTACCGTAATTCACCACACTAACCTGACTACGTTTGTTCGCTGAGCTCAGGAAAAGGTTCATTATCGTCTCCAGCTGCATGTTTTTTCCCTCTCTCTCTCTCTCTCCCTGGCCTTCCCATCTGGCCTTCGATTGCTGCTTCTCCAGGGGTTACAGCAGGCGCCTCTGTAGTCTATAAATGTCCTATAATCACGGGGCTCTTCTCCGAGATATTGAGCCCAGGAAAGGCTTTATCACGCCAGCATTCATCAATTACTTGCTCTGACGGCCCCCATTGATATTGAATGGATCTCTTCATTCGCAAGGACGTGGAGAAGACACTGCCAAGAGTGGTTTTCCAAGTAGTGTGTGTTACAGAGGGGCTTCTGAAACTGGCCTATGTAGAATGCCTGCTTTAGGCAGGTGGCTTTCATACCAAGGACTCTGACAGAACAAGTAAAGTTAGAGACCACACCATAAGTCTTGTGGAAAGTTCACATTTGACTAAATTAAAGGGAAGGGTTAGAAGAAGTTGGGTCAATTTTATGAGACACAAGTCAAACAAAAAACTCAACACATTTTGTCTGTATGCATCTGCTGTTCAGGGGTGCGTTTCCCGTACAACGATGGATATTAGCATTCTACCATCAAAGTACAATGTTCGTGGGAACTAGGTAGGTGCTCAGCTATGGGTGTTTCCCAAAAACGCCTACCAACATGGTAGACTACTATGTAAGTTTCTACCATGTTGGTATGTACCACCATAGTTCCTACGGCTACGACCATGTTTGCAGATGTTTTCGGAAGTGTTCGGAGACAATTCGGGCGCATTCGCGGTAGGAAGCATGCCAGTCCCGTTTATACATTTATGTTGATATAGTCAGTTAATAACGGCGGTTACATGAACCTGTGATCAATATAAGATTCAATTAAGTCATATGCCAAAAGTGGTCTAGTTTATCTTCACCTTCGAGTGAAAATACAAGAAATAATAACGACAGGAAATTATATTGGCAAGTAGGCTAATTAAGATGTGAGCAACCTTCCTCTACGTGCAGCAGGTGGCCTAGTGGGTTAAGCGCACAGCTTTGACTCACATTCATTAGAGCATTCGAAGGTTCAATGCCAGGTGATTGTTACAGAATATCTTCTTACTCTGTGTCTAAATTATTATATTTAAAACAATACAAGACAAATAAACTGAAATTATTATCCATTTGCTTGGGCATATTTTACGCATTAGTGCCTATAACAATTCGCCTGTCCCCGCTTGTTCCATGCAATATTATCTTTGCATTTGAACGTCTACCGATTGATAACACTCACATTAACAACGAAACCATCTAATTTCCTAATTGAATAGGCCTGCCATTACACCTGTTATCACCAATAATCACCACCTGGAAACTTTCTCCAAATGAAAATTCTTCCTAAATAATAAAGGAGAGGACAACAGAAACAAATCCCACACACGTTGACAGGTGGTTTTGAACTCGCAGGAATCACCATTATACGCCTCAAAGGTGCACTGGCTTATCCATTTACGCCACCATTTAATAGAATGCCCTAAGGAAAAGGAAAAAACTATTGAAAAAATAATAATCATTCATACCAAATGCAATAACACTGCTAAACTCAAAATAGCCATTATACTGTTTATCCATTTGTTTGCTCTGTTGATTCTGTATTGTATGTTTGTGAGATGCCTACTGTATCTATTTACTGTATCAGTAGCATGTGTCTTATATATTTCTTTCTAGATTGTATACATTTACACATCAGTGCACCAAAGGCATTATTACTTCTGCCAAGGAGGTTATGTTTTCACTGGTGTTTGTTTGTCCGTTTGCAACTTTAAAGTATTTGACGGACTGTTACGAAATTTTTACCTGAAGTGTGTCTTTGCCCAAGGAAGAATCTAGTCACCAGTCTTAAGGGTTATAAAGCGCTCATTTTATTCAGTAGGCCTATCTTCATTTTATTCAGTATTGTTTTCAGTTGCTGGGTTCCCTCCAGCGTTACAATTTTATTTATTTGTTTGTGTTCTTGTTTTAGTTTTGCAGCGTTATTGAAAATTCTTGCCTGTGCACATTGGGTGTGTTTTAAAGCCAAAGCA
>JAODXP020000035.1:261428-263928 GCA_027497455.2 Sardinella longiceps | reverse complement strand
TCCTGCTATTTGGCACCCGCTCAGTAATCCCGCTTTTCTTTAATCCCCATCCCATAGCTTTGTCTCTCTCTCTCTCTCTCTCTCTCTCTCTCTCTCTCTCTCTCTCTCTCTCTCTCTCTCTCTCTCTCACACACACACACACAAACCAGGCACACAACTGGGCACTGACACACGCACACACATGAATTTTAGCACATGCACTGGCACACACTCACACACATACTAACTAAAAGACTGATTGGTCTTAAAAGCCACCCATGGGTCCATATTTACAGAGACTCTTAAAGTGATAGTTCGGCTTCATTCAATAATAACCCTGTTGAACAAGTCTTCTGACTGCTGTAGATAGTGGAGAGAACAAAAGAATTTGTAACAACATAGAGCAAGCTCAAATGTTAAAGTGGAGTATACAGTTCATTTAGTTAACGGCACCACTAATCAAATTTTCGATTTTGAGGGATTTTGGTGCCGTTGACTCATTGTATAGTAAACTGCTCTTTCACATTTACATACCACGTTGTTTTAAATTCTCCTCGCTATTAACAGCTTTCATTTTGTCATTCTACTCTACATCTGTCAGGAGGCTCAATTCAAAAAGGCTACTATATGTGCACTTTAGTCATTAACAAATTCAATTACAAGTAGTCTACTTCCATTCAGAATATGTCCACAAAAATGCAGTAAAAACTCTGCTAAGATGCTCATACCCTTTCACCAGTTCATGTATCAACTGGGATCTCCACTGGCACTCACTGATGAACAAATCCCTGATGTAAATGCAAGCATTCATGCATAAGAGCTGATGTCAAGCATGGCAACAGAGCTTTTATTTTACCCCAAGAGTAGCCATTTATCCTAACTAAAAGTAGGTCTCAGCGTGAACAGAGCTAACTCCTTGTTAGCAACCTTTAGCATGACACAGAGTTCTCATAGTGCTAAGATAAAATTATTTATGGGCCCTGACCTTTGAGTCATAAACTGAAATCATACCCACATTCCACATACCGCCAGGTGGTGCAAGAAGCTGAACACACTGTACAGTGTACACAATGAGGTATGTTATTATTATATGTCTTGTGTTGCATCAAATTGACTAACTCCATAGCTGAAATTGTAAGGCAGTTCACATGGGTTAAGTCAATAAAAATTAGAATTATACATCATCTTTAGAGGCACCATCTCAAAGACAGGGTTATAATTATCCACATTAGATGTACCAACGAGCTTTAGCATTGAGCTGTAATGCAGCTACACACAGTTTATTTGCCATTGCTTTGTGTGTGAATGCTTAATGCTACTGTGTAGCCTTGAGGTCTAAAACTTCAGTATGAAAAGAAAGCTACACACACACACACACACACACACACTCACACACACATTACACACAGAGTGATGCAGATTGTTTGCGCCTAAGAGCCATAATCTGCCTGAGTCAACATCTGAATCCATAACAAGTGTTTGTCCTCATTAATATTGGCTGTTCACTAGGGTGGATGTGTTTTAGGTAAATATGCCATGATATGGCTTTATATTTATCAGTCATTTCCCATTTCCAAACGCAAATGAAAAGACACGCTTGTTTCTTTACAATTATAAAAGTGATCTCATTTATTATGCTGCTCAGTGGAAACAGCTGGAGGCAGGTTTGTTTGTGTGTGTGTGTGTGTGTGTGTGTGTGTCTGAGTGCGTGCGAGTGTGAGTGTGTGGGTGTCTCTCTCTCTCTGTGTGTGTGTGTGTGTGTGTGCATGCCAGTGGTGTATATTTGTGTGAGTGTGTGTACCTGTTAGTGTTGCTTGCTCACTTCAAGAGAAAGACAAGTTGAAGAACGACACCATAACTGTGCATATACTGTAGCTATGCCAATCTGTGCCCCTTTTATTGACGACTGTTAGCAGTATGGTAATGTGTGTGTGTGTGTGTGTGTGTGTGTGTGTGTGTGTGTGTGTGTGTGTGTGTGTGTGTGTGTGTATCAGTACAGTAATTTCAGTTTACTCATGGCAAAGCTTGTAGGCCTACAGTGCATTATTGGATGTTGAATAAGCTATTGCATGTTGGAATCCTTATACCTCTTTTTGTTTATTAAAAAAGAGCGACGCCACAAGTTCTGTAGGCAAAGGAAGAGTTCAGGAAAATGAAAGTAAACATACAGTATTAGATCAAAAGTGAATGTGACTGATGGTACTTCTGCATATAGAGCTTGGGTAGTGGGTTATTGTTCCACTTGAAATCTCAGAATTTGCCACCATTTTGTGATGCTGTCCTGCCAGCTTTTCATTGGGATCTTAGCCAGCTTTCATTGGAAAAATATACCTAAAGTGATATTCCACCATTTTATGATTTTTTTTAAATCACCCTCTTACCTGGAGTTACATACTGTACATATACAGTATGTGGGTAAAAGCATTTTGGTCTCTGTGCATGTGTAGCCAGTGGCGGTCGGCACCGCACACGGGTCTCGAACCCGCCACCCCACAAGCTACAAACTCCCGGCGTGGGAGTG
>JAODXP020000035.1:251428-256428 GCA_027497455.2 Sardinella longiceps | reverse complement strand
CCGCTAATAAGTAGTCATTGGAGAGAAGAGCTTTTGGCTAAGACAATGGGCACAGACCAGGGGGTGAGGAATGGGCTTGTATGCACTGAGGAAGAGGAGGAAGAAGAAGAAGAAGAAGAAGAAGAAGAAGAAGGAAAAGAAGAAGATGATGAAGAAGAAAGATAAACATGCTGATTAGCGGCCTTTGAAGTATCATGGCTTGATTTGTTATTAAAATCCACCAATGAATTGGACATTGTTTATATAATTTGCTGCCATGAAAAAAAAAGGTTTGAATTCATTCATTTCATGTGCATGTCTTTTTTCTCTCCTCCTTTTCATTTCATTCTGTTTTATTGCTGAGCTCGGCAGTGCTATTGTGCTGGGCAAGCGACCAGCGCCGACTCCTGTTGTGCGAAATAAATATTTCAGTGCCTTACACGATAAGGCCCTTTCACCAGCTCAGCAGCTTGTTGTAATGACAGGACCGCTCCGTATGTGCGTGTGTGTGTGTGTGTGTGTGTGTGTGTGTGTCTTCTAGTTACGTCCCTTTCTCAGTCTGTCCTGGTCGTAAGATCTTCTCTGCCTCACCACACACATAACTCTTTCTCACACACTGCCTCTCTCTCCCTCTCTCTCTCTCACACACACACACATCTCAAGTCTGTTCTAAAGTGCAGCCCACCGACATACCCCCAAACTGATCCAATGAAACAAATGTAGTCCATGCAGTATTAATCAGACAGACCTGTTGGCAGTCAGCCAGGCATACTCTCTTCCTTACCTGCTCTCTCTCTCTCTCTCTCTCTCTCTCTATCCTGCACTCTTTCTCTCTTCCTTACCTGCTCTCTCTTTCTCTCTCCGTCTCCTGCACTCTCTCTTCCTTACAGTACCTGCTCTGTCTCTTTTTTCCTCTTTTTTCCATATCTCTCATTCTCCTCCATTCTCTCTCCAGTGCTCTCTTTACCTGAACTCTCTCTCTCTCTCTCTCTCTCTCTCTCTCTCTCTCTCTCTCTCTCTCTCTCTCTCTCTCTCTCTCAATTCAATTCAAGTGAGCTTTATTGCCATGATAAATAGTTCATTGCCCTGCCAAAGCATAAGATCCAAACAATACCATATGGTGAACACATACAGTATGTATCCATGACATGACTGACTCTTCCTCTCTCTCTCTCTCTCTCTCTCTCTCTCTCTCTCTCTCTCTCTCTCTCTCTCTCTCACACACACACACACACACTCTCTCTCTCTCTCTCTCTCTCAAATCAAATCAAATCAATAGTGCTTTATTGGCATGACGAACAAGACATTCATATTGCCAAAGCAATCATACAAGGTATGATACATATAGAATCAAAGAAGCCTATGTGTGCATACATAGGTATATACAGTGGGCCAAATGAGCATTTATAACAACAAGAGCACAAACAAAGTAGAGGTACAGGTTATAATACTCTGTCAACAGAGTGAAACAGTAACTGTATGATTTCAGTTAACCAAATGTAGATAATAATAGTTACATTGTGATACAATCCCTTAGCTTGTTACATTGTAAAATATAATTTGCTGCTAAAGAGGCTGAAGGCCCCTCTCCTGAGAGAATGGCCAGCTTTTCGCTGGTGCCAAGGGCATCAAAGTTGGGATGATGTGTTTTAAAGTAAATGAAAAAACTTTGTCTTATGATGTTGTATTTGTCACAGTGGAGAAGGAAGTGCTCCTCTGTCTCAACCTTCCCTGTCTGGCAGTGACCACATATTCTGTCTTCTTTGGGCAGCCAGGTCTTCCTGTGCCTACCCGTTTCCACTGCAAGGCTGTGGTCACTTAACCTGTACTTGGTCAGGATTTGCCTCTGCTTCGTATCTCTGACAGAGGAGAGATACTCTGCCAATTTGTATTCACGATTTAGGGTCAGATAGAAATTCATTCTGCTTTGACTGATAGTATGATTTCTCCAATGGTCCAAATAGTTTTCCTTTGCTTGTTTCATGACTTTTTTGACACAAATTGCTGGTGTGGAAGCAGAGCTGGTCTGAGCTTGTGTGTTAGTACTTTTTAGTGGATTAGTGAGCTTCAGTACCAGCTGGCATAAGTGACTCTTTTCTGGGTTCAGTTCCTGGGTTTTTAGGGCCTCAAAATGGAGTGTATTTTTGGGACTTGATTTTAGGTGCATCCAGAATTTAAGTGCTCGTTTTTGAATAGGTATTGCCAATGGGTAACGGCCTAATTCTGCCCTACATGCATTATTTGGTGTTTTTGTTTGGACTTTAAGTATGGATCGACAGAATTCTGCATGCAGGGCTTCTGTTGGATGCTTGTCCCATGCAGTGTAGTCGTGCATGCTGAGTGGACCCCAGACCTCACTTCCATACAGCACAATAGGCTGTATTATGCTGTCAAATAATTTGCACCAGATTGATATAGGTATATTTATGTTGTAAAATTTAGATTTTATTGCATAAAGGGCTCTGCGGGCTTTTTCTTTGAGTGCATTCACTGCCTTGCTGAAACTTCCTGATGCAGTAATGGTCAGACCGAGGTAAGTATACTGCATCGTGTGTTCTAGGGCGGTGCTACCTAGAGTGAACAGGTATCTGTCTTCCTGACATCTGGATTTCTTTTGGAAGATCATGATTTTTGTTTTTGTCGGATTAACGGAAAGGGCCCAGGTCTGGCAATATTTTGCCAACAGGTCCAGATGTTCTTGTAGGGCCTGTGCAGAGGGGCCTAAAAGGACCAGATCATCTGCAAAAAGCAGAAATTTTACTTCTGTGTTATGAAGGGTGAGTCCCTGGCCTGCAGACTGTTCCAACTGCACCGCTAACTCATTGATGTAGATGTTGAACAGAGTTGGACTCAGGCTGCAGCCTTGTCGCACTCCCCGCTTCTGTGTGAAGACCTCAGTTTGTTTTTTGCCAATTTTTACACTGCATTTATTGTTTGAATACATTGATTTGATCACGTCATATGCTTTACCCCCTACACCAGCTTCTAAAAGTTTGTAGTATAATCCAGTGTGCCAAATAGAGTCAAATGCTTTTTTAAAGTCCACAAAACAGGCAAATATTTTTCCATTTTTCTTGTCTTTTACATGTTTGTTGATTAGGGTGTGTAGGGTGTAAATGTGATCTGTAGTACGGTGGTTTGGAAGAAAGCCAATTTGATTTTTGCACAGGGTATCGTGCTTGTTAAGGAAGGTTTGAATTCTCTCATTCAATATGCTACTAAATACCTTCCCCAGATTACTGTTCACACAGATACCTCTGTAATTATTAGGGTCCAATTTGTCTCCACTTTTATGAATTGGGGTAATGATTCCATGATTCCAGATGTCAGGAAAGAGGCCAGAATTTAGAACAAGATTGAATAATTTGAGCATAGCATTCTGCATCTCAGGTGTGCAATGTTTAAGCATCTCACTCCTGATGCTGTCAGGCCCACAGGATTTATTGGGTTTTAAAGACTTTATTTTTTGTAGTAATTCTTCATTGGAGATAGGGTAATCAATTGGATTTTGGTTGTCTTTAAATGCAAATTCAAAATTTTGTAGCTTTTGTTTGATCTGGCTTTGATTGGTTTCTTTTGACTTTACTTCACTGTAAAGGTTTTGAAAATGTTCAATCCAAATATTTCCATTTTGTATAGGTATATCTTTTGGTTCTTTCAAGCTCAAATTATTCCACATATCCCAGAATTGATTTTTATTGATAGAATCTTCAATCTTACAAATAAGGTTGTTGGTGTAGTGTTGTTTTTTCTTTCTAATAGTTTCCTTGTAGCATTTTTGAGTCTGACAATATTTTTTTCTCAGATCTGTATCTTGAGGGTGGCGGTGTTTGAGATTTGACAGTTGTCTCAGTTCTCTCCTCATAGCTTTGCATTCGGCGTCAAACCATTTCC
This sequence comes from Sardinella longiceps, assembly GCA_027497455.2. NCBI lineage: Eukaryota > Metazoa > Chordata > Actinopteri > Clupeiformes > Clupeidae > Sardinella > Sardinella longiceps. The sequence continues at coordinate 252,555 of JAODXP020000035.1, read as the reverse complement.
CTCTCTTGGTTTCTTATGTATCTTTCTATGACTTTTTGTTAGACCAGCTTTTTTTGCTGCCATGTGGAGAATGTGGTTCAGTTCTTGGACAGCCATGTTTATACTTTCTTTGTCTTTAGAAAAGGTTTTGTTAGTAAAGTTAATTATTTTGTTAGTCAATTCTGTTGAGTTTAAGGCTTGGGTAAATTTTTCTGGGCTGTCTGTTGCCCATCTGTATGTTGGATTGAGTTTGTACATTGTGATTGGTTCTTCATTTGTGTTAGTAGAGTGGTTAGTGATTTTTAGGAAAATATTTAGTTGGTTATGGTCTGAAAGAGAAGTTTGCTGCCTGACAGTGAATGCACTGAAGTGGGAGGGGTCCATGTCAGAGATTGCATAATCCACTACACTGCTACCCAGGACTGAAGAATATGTGAACCTCCCTAAAGAGTCACCTTTGATCCTGCCATTAAGAATGTACAGGCCCAAGGCTTGACAGAGGTGCACTAACTCCTTGCCACTGTTGTTCACCACACAGTCTAGGTTGTTGCGTGGTGTGGTAGTTGGTGAAAAGTGCAAAGGTGACTGGCCAAATACATGTGCACTGCCATCAGGGTCAATATAGTCAGATTCAGTACCTGTCCGCGCATTAAAGTCACCACACAGTAGCACTTTGCCCTGTGCTTGGAAATGGCTTACCTCTGTATAGAGATTATTGAAGTAGTCTTCTTCATAATAATCAGAATCTGCTGGGGGAATGTATGCTGCACAGAGGTAAATTGTGAATTCGGTGATGCCAATGGTATTGTGTAATTTAAGCCACAAATGATATTTTTCTTTTTTAACAATTGTGATGTGTTTAGCCAGTTTGTTTTTGCACCACACCAAGATACCACCTGAATCTCTTCCACGCCGAGTTTTTCTTGATTTTACAGAGGGCACTATAATTTCATAAAAATCTGTTGGGCACATAGAGATAACATTTTCACGGCACCAAGTTTCCGTAAGAATTATTATGTCACTGTTTTTAACACAATCCAGAAATTCAGGGTTTGTACTCTTTAGACCAAAGGCTGAGGAGTACAAGCCCTGGATGTTCCAACAACTTATACAAAAAGAACGCATGAGTACAGTAATAAAGAATGATT
>JAODXP020000035.1:240410-242910 GCA_027497455.2 Sardinella longiceps | reverse complement strand
AGTGTCACATTTTTAATAAATGTTATTTCGCAAATTTGATTTGTCATATTGCAACGTTTATGATTTAGTCCTACTTGCTTATGAGTTGTAGAATTATGTGTAGGCCTAACAGTTCTATCTGTCTTGCCGGTGAGGGGGTGCATTTCATTTGCTAGGCACAGTTGTGTAACTGACGACACCATTAGAGGGACTTTTAATTGCGCTTTGTTTGGTTTAGTTTCCAACAATGTGTGGAATGACCCAAATTAGAGAGGGGATAGCTAAACATGAGAAACTGAAAAATACCGCTGAGTAATCCATTTATTTATAAAAAGTAACTGTATTTTAAATACCACCCAATTAAACAGTAACTGTAACAGAACACAGTTATTCATAATTTGTATTCTGAATACAGTATTCCGTTACTCCAACACGATTACATTACACACATTCTCTCACACTGGAAAACATTCACCAGATGATTTGTCAAGGGCTATTCCAAAAAGCAGGTTAGGTATGGTAATCCTTACCTCAACTGGCCCAAATAGCGTTTGAAAAGAGTTATTCTAAACACCAATAGCTCACTGTGTCCGCCACATGGCTATGACAGAGGGAATACACAAAAGGTAAGCGTCCATCATGCTGCCTGCTTCAAACAACACGATTGGCTCTTTTCACTGTGAGGCAGGACTTTCCATTTCTGAAGTCAGCCATCTTCGCATAACAAACTTTCCCCATGCATTTCAATGAGGCAATACAGTGAGTGCTGGGTGTCCTCCTATAATAAAGTCTCTGACTACACTCAACACTACCATCATGACCTCATCACTGCTTTGGACAGGGGGAGCCAAGATGACCAGAGGGTGGATTCATCCCTTATTCCCCCAAGTTAGGATGCCTCTAGTCACTAATAGTATACAGGACCAGTGTAGCCTCCTCAACTAGACTTGATGCAGCCAGTCTCAACTAGACTTGATACAGACAGCCTTGCCAACTAGTCAATTCAATTCAATTCAATTCAATTTTATTTGTAGAGCGCACAAATACAGTACATTGTCTCGCGGCGCTTTACAGACAGTACGGGAAGCATACTAGACTTGATACAACCAGTCTCCTCAACTAGACTTGATACAGACAGTCTCAACTAGACTTGATGCAGCCAGTCTCCCCTACTAGACTTGATACAGACAGCCTTGCCAACTAGACTTGGTACAGACAGTCTCCCCAACTAGACTTGATATAGACAGTCTCCCCAACTAGACTTGATACAGACAGCCTTGCCAACTAGACTTGATACAACCAGTCTCCTCAACTAGACTTGAAACAGAAAACCTCCCCAACTAGACTTAATACAGACAGTCTCCTCAACTAGACTTGATACAGACAGTCTCAACTAGACTTAATACAGACAGTCTCCTCAACTAGACTTGATACAGCCAGTCTCCTCAACTAGACTTGATACAGACAGTCTCCCCAACTAGACTTGATATAGACAGTCTCCCCAACTAGACTTAATACAGACAATCTCCCCAACTAGACTTGATACAGACAGTCTCCCCAACTAGACTTGATACAGCCAGTCTCCCCAACTAGACTTGATACAGCCAGTCTCCTCAACTAGACTTGGTACAGACAGTCTCCCCAACTAGACTTGATACAGACAGCCTCCCCAACTAGACTTGATACAACCAGTCTCCTCAACTAGATACTTGACAGCCTAGCCAACTAGACTTGAAATAGAAGATCTCCCCAACTACCAGGTGGCTCAGCGGAAGAGTGCTGGAATGCAGTGTGAGTATGTGTGCTACCTTAGAGGATATGGGTTCAAAGCCTGAGAAGGAGTATGTATGTATGTATGTATGTGTGTGTGTAGAGAGAGAGAGAGAGAGAGATTGATTAGAACTGGGGGAAGAGGGTAATTGTTGGGTATAGGCAAAATGAGTATAGTGTCTGAAGTTTTTTTGAGTCCTCATAGCCAATTATGGCAGGCAACAAGTTGCAAAGTTTGACCGCCTAAAAAACTTCATAATCCCCTGCATCTATCCTGTATATCTTCGGGGGGCCAAGTAAGCCCCCCCATTTCTTTCTCTTTCAAGCTCCATCTTCTGCTCCTCTTCTCCTGGGATTCCATGGAGGTCCTCCACAGGTCCTTTGTCAGCAGGCAGAGCTGGGATTGAACCAGCAACCTTGAGGATGGGGATCTCTGATGCTACCACTGCACCACTGGCTCCTCCGGGGTGGTGCAATGTTCCCTGTTCAGCAATGTTCCCTGTTGAGTAGAGTATAGCGCTGAAAGAATGTGTTCAGTCCACATTTATGCTTTCATCCAAAGCAACTCACATTGTGCTAACTATAAATTACATGAGGACCAGTCACCCACAAGAGTAACAGTGGCAACTGGGATTTGAACCCATAACTTACAGGCTATTAAAATGGCAGCCATGTTCCTTAACCACTACACCACCTCAGGTCCAGTTAGGATGGAACAGAAACTGTGTAATGTCTTCTAGCCACCAGACTA
>JAODXP020000035.1:217910-235410 GCA_027497455.2 Sardinella longiceps | reverse complement strand
GATATGTGTTACCATGGTCACACTCATACTGCTGTTTACATTGTTGACAAGGGTTTGTCACACACACACACACACACACACACACACACACACACACACACACACACACACACACACACACAGACTCAATAATGAGGCAAGAGTGTGAGTGTTTGTGTGTAAACTTACTCTTAGACAACAACACTGTGAAGATGCTGAGAGGTGAAGTCAAACAGAGAAAGAGAGAGAGAGAGATAGAATCTAGGAGAGAGAGAATCTAAGAGATAGAGGGAGAGAGGATCTAGAAGGAGAGATAGAATCTAATAGATAGAATCTAGAGAGAGAGAAAGATAGAGAGAATTTAGAAGAAAGAGATATAGAGATAAGCTAAAAGGAGAGGCAATCTAAAAAGGACAGAGAGAATCTAAAAGGAGAGAGAGAGAGAGAGAGAGAGAGAGAGGCTAACTCCTCATCCACATTGCATTCTGTGCGTATGCTGACACCCACACATATTTGGTCCGTTTACAGTTTGAGTCCATATTAACAGACTAGACCATGCACACTACGCATGTTCCTGCCTCGCCCGCTTCAAACAGAAAAGAGTTCTATTGTTCCAAGGGTTCTACAGTTTGACTCCAAGAGTTCTATTCTAGTATTCCAAGGGTTCTATGACTCCCAAGAGTTCTATTCTATTATTCCAAGGGTTCTATGACTCCAAGTGCTGTGCGTACTGATCGTGAATGGATACGGGTCACAAACGCATGACTGGACTTGACATCAGATAAGGAGAGGGACCACAAACACACTGGTTGCTATGTGAATGAGGGCTAGCTAAATGGAGAGGCTAAAAGTAGAAAGGGAATCTAGAAAGGAGAGAGAGAAAGATTCTAAAAGAGAGAGAGAGAAAGACTCTAAAAAAGAGAGAGAGAAAGAGAAAGACTCTAAAAGGAGAGTGCTTCAGTGTTACACAGAGTTTTGCACATGCCAGAATCTTTCACAGTCCGCTAGTTTGTTGGATTGTTTGCACTCAAATTAGTTCATTTCAAAAGAAAGAAGCTCCTTGTGGAGAGTGAAACCTGAAAACCAATAGAAAGAGCCGATGAGTCTTTAGCCACGCCTCCTCAGCATGACCATGTTTGGATATTGCAATCTAGCAACAATGTTCCCTGGCAACAGCAGCCAACACAAGCCTGTGGGGCCCAAGCAACAGTTCAGTCCCGTATCCCCCCAATCTCACTCTAATCCCATAGGGCCCTAATCTGACTCTAATCCCATAGGGCCCCAATCTGACACTAATTCCTACCCTCCAGGATTAACCCTAATCTTGCCCAAATACCAGACCAACAACAGACCTAATCCCTTACTTCCTTAATCCTCACTGTAACTAGAGCCAAACCTATACTCCAGCCCTAGTATCTAATCTACATGTATCTTCAGTACTAAAGCTAATCTGTCCTAAATACCAAACCACATTCAGATCGTTGCAATCCCTTAATCCCTTAATCCCCAGGGGCAATCTCTCTGGCCTTTGTTAGCTGCTGCTTGGGTTGCATAACGTTGCCATGTACAAAGGAATCTCTTATGCATTCATTATCATCATCATCATAATCATCATCATCATCATCATCATCATCATCATCATCATCATCATGTTATTGTCAAAATCATCAACATCAACAGCGTCACATTATCATGATCACAGATATCTTCACACATAGATCATCTTCAGGTACCATAGCCTTGAACAAGCAGGGAAGCAAGTTAGAGTCATATTGTGTAGAGCCGACGGGAGTGGGTCTAGGGTCTAGAACCGACAGGGGAGTGGGTCTAGAGTCAGGTTGTGCAGAACCGGCAGGGGAGTGGGTCTAGAGTCAGGTTAGGTGGAACAGGGGAGTGGATCTAGAGTCTAGAACCGACAGGGAGGGAGGGAGGGATGGAGAGGTGGTCTAGAGCGAGACAGAGAAGCCCAGACAAATCTAGAACTGGAAGAAACACTACTGGAGGAGACCTGGCGTGCGTTTCCCCCAAAGCCTTCTCATCTAAACACTAAGTATAAGTAGCACTTAATTAACCCAGGGAGGGTAATGATTCTGGCAGAGGGTCACATTGGGTTTTAGACATTGAATGATGGGCCAGATGTTAACAGTCAACTTGTGGGTTGATGAACCAGTAACCCCACTTTCTTCAGAGGACATGTTAACATGCAGGGTTAAAGGGGGGTTGTATTTCATGAATACAACAAATTTGACAAATCAGACCTATAATCTAATTCAAGGCTAAATGAAATATTATTCTATTTTGAGAAGGTTCCATGGGCCAGATTAAATAGCCTAATGGGCCATTTGTGGCTCCCAAGCCTTAGTTTGCCCACCTCTGACTTAGACTAAGATTAGGTATAACCATAGGCTAAGATTAACCCATAGGTATAACCATAGGCTAAGATTAATCCATAGATATAACCATAGGCTAAGATTAAGCCATAGGTATAACCATAGGCTAAGATTAGGTATAACCATAGGCTAAGATTAAGCCATAGGTGTTACCATATTCTAAGATGAGGTATAACCATAGGCTAAGATTAACCCATAGGTGTTGCCATATTCTAAGATTAAGCCATAGGTATAACCATATTCTAAGATGAGGTATAACCATAGGCTAAGATTAACCCATAGGTATAACCATAGGCTAAGATTAACCCATAGGTGTTGCCATAGGCTAAGATTAAGCCATAGGTATAACCATATTCTAAGATGAGGTATAACCATAGGCTAAGATTAACCCATAGGTATAACCATAGGCTAAGATTAACCCATAGGTATAACCATAAGATAAGACCTACGTAGTGTTAGGAAGGCTTTGGAGAACATATACAGCCCAGGACACAGAAGGGCAATGTGACCAGGCAAATAATATGTGTGGACTCTTATTACTGTGACAAGCAGCAACCAATCATGGGGACTCTTATTAATATGTGACCAGGCAAAGACCCAATCTTGGGGACACTTCTAAACATGTGACCAGGCAGAAAGCCAATCATGAGGACTCTTATTACCATGATAACAGCAGCCAAGGAGGAAGAACTAATGTTTGTAACTAGGCAGAGAAGCAATACAGTCTCAAGAGCCCTGTGTGAGGGAATCTAGAGGGGAAGAACTAATCTGGAAACTATTCAGAGAACCAGTGTCGAACCACATCTAAGAAAGGAGGAATTCTTGGAAGGAGAGGGACAATGAGTGGAATGATCTAGGAGTATAAGGAGGAAACCAGTAGATCAGATGCTAATCCCTCTCTTTGAGTCTCTATTCTTCACCCTTCCCTCTGTTTGTGTCTCTCTCTAATCTCTACCTTCCCTGTCTTTGAGTCTCTCTCTCTAATCTCTCCCTTCCTTCTCTTTGTGTCTCTCTCTAATCTCTCCCTTCTCTGTTTTTGAGCCTCTCTCTCTAATCTCTCCCTTCCTTCTCTTTGAGTGTTGCTCTAATCCCACCCATCCCTTTCTTTGAGTCTCTAATCCCACCATTCCCTCTTTTTGGGTCTCTAATCCCACCATTCCCTCTTTTTGGGTCTCTAATCCCATCCTTTCTCACTCTTTGAGTGTCTCTCTCTAATCTCACCTTCCCTTTCTTTGAGTCCCTCTGATTCTTTAATCCTTTCCTCTGTTTCGGTCTTCTCTCTCTGAGAACCCTCTTTCTCAGAGTTCACACATATATAGTTCACTGCATCTCTGTTTTTTTCATATGTCTGGCATAACTTTGGTTCCCCATATCTCCATGGTTCTCTATATCTCTGGTTCCCCATAACTTTGGTTCCCCATACCTCTTGTTCTCCACATCTGTGGTTCTCCACCTTTGGTTCCCCATATATCTGGTTCTGTGGCTCTCCACTTTCGGGTTCCCCATAGATCTGGTCATCCATATCTCTTGTTCTGTGGCTCTCCACCTTCGGTTCCCCATATCTCTGGTTCTGTGGTTCTCCACCTTTGGCTCCCCATATATCTGGTTCTGTGGTTCTCCACCCTTGGTTCCCCATATCTCTGTGGTTCTCTACAGATCTGTGTTTCTGCCCTGTAAGTTGCTGTGGATTCCCCATTGGCCCAAGTGTAGGTTAGGCATGTTTGGCTCATCTATGTGTCTGTCTGTGGAAGAGTTACTGGCTTGGCTTGGCTTGGCTTTAACTACACTCCTACTGAAGAACTAGTCACATCTACACACAGGTTGTGTCTCAGTGCTCACAGATCTCTCTCTCTATGTGTGTATGTGTGTGTGTATGTGTGTGTGTGTGTGTGTGTGTGTGTGTGTGAGTGACTCATTGCATGCAGGTGACCTGGTACGTGAGTACAGAACAAAAAGGAAGAAAAGAAGGAAGAGGGGAAGGAAGAGAGAAAGAGAAGAGGAGGAGGAGAAGATGAAGGGGGAAGAAAGAGGAGGAGGGGGTGGAAGAGTAATGTAGAGAAGACAGGATGATCTTCTCTACAGAAGCAAAAGAGTGAAGGTGAAGGAAGGAGGAGTAGGAGAGGGGGATAGAGAGGAGGGTGAGTGGAGGAGAGGAGATAAGAAGAGGAGGAGAGGAGAGCAGGAAGATTTGAAGAGGGAGGAGAGGAACAGGGAGGAGAGGAGGAAGAGGAGGATGACGAGGAGGATGACAGGAGGAGAGGAGAGGAGGAAGAGAAGGATGACAGAGGAGAGGAGAGGAGGAAGAGAAGGATGACAGAGGAGAGGAGGAAGAGGAGTAGAAGAGAAGGATGACAGAGGAGAGGAGAGGAGAGAAGGATGACAGAGGAGAGGAGAGGAGGGAGAGAAGGATGACAGAGGAGAGGAGAGGAGGAAGAGAAGGATGACAGAGGAGAGGAGAGGAGGAAGAGAAGGATGACAGAGGAGAGGAGAGGAGGAAGAGGAGGAGTAGAGAGGTAGAGAAGGATGACAGAGGAGAGGAGAGGAGGAAGAGAAGGATGACAGAGAGAGGAAGAGAAGGATGACAGAGAGAGGAGGTAAGACAGAGGAGAGGAGAGGAGAGGAGGAAGAGGAGGAATAGAGAGGTAGAGAAGGATGACAGAGGAGAGGAGAGGAGGAAGAGGAGGAATAGAGAGGAAGAGAAGGATGACAGAGGAGAGGAGAGGAGAGGAGATTGTTTCTCTAGGAACCTCCACTAGCGCTTGAACACAACTCTAATGTGTGTGTTTGTGTGTCTGTGTGTGTGTGTGTGTGTGTGTGTGTGTGTGTGTGTGTGTAAGTGTGTGTGTGTGTGTGTGTGTGTGTGTGTGTGTGTGGCGCTAGTACATAGCTCACGTACAGAAAGAGAAAACATATTTCCCCCAATGGCTCGTCCACTCTGGAGAACACGGAGCCCTTGGGTGTGTGTGTGTGTGTATGTGTGTGTGTGTGTGTGTGTGTGGACGGGGGGGCTCTACCAGGGCTTTGTATTCTCCAGAGTAAACGGCTGTCTGACTCTCCAGGGGTGTTTAGTGCAAAGAAAAAACAAATAGAGATAAATAAATAAATAAATAAATCCATAAGTAAGTAAACACATGAATAAATAAATAAATAAGTAGATAAAGAAAGCGATAAATAGTCAATAATCAACTCCACTGGTAAATGATATCCAAACAGTCCCATCGCTCTGTGCAGTCTCTGAGTGGCGTTCCTTTGTTAGTTTGGGTTGTCACGACAACAACACAGTCTCTCAGTGCCAGTGTTCCACCACACTGCGGGGTTCCGTCGGATTGTCATGACAACAAGTGCCAGTGTTCCACCTCACTGCGGGGTTCCGTCGGATTGTCATGACAACAACACAAACAACAACAACAGTCTCTTAGTGTCTGCTTCTTTTCTGCCATGTGGTTATTTGTTAGTGGTTGTTTGTCCACTTATTTCTTCCTGTTTGTTTGTTTTTTTGTTTTTGTTTGTTTGTTTATCAGGCTGGACTCGGTCAGCGGCCTAGGGATGGGTGCCATTGGCAGTGGACACTCATCCTTCGCTTTTGACCTTTAGAAGATTGTGGAAGACAAAGTGACACCAGCAGCCGTTGAGGTCACGACCTTGACCTTTAACATAGTGCCACCAGCAGCTGGAGATGTCACAACCTTGAGTTTTGACATAGCGACACCAGCAGCTGGAGAGGTCACGACCTTGAGTTTTGACATAGCGGCACCAGCAGCTGGAGAGGTCACGACCTTGAGCTGACATAGCGGCACCAGCAGCTGGACCTTGACCTTTGCTTCGAGGAGTGGTTTGACCTCCAGCTGCAGCAGGCAAGGTCATGACCTGACATGATTGAACTTTGACCCTGATGCAAAATTAGGTTACCGGTGGAAACGTTTGTTTCACAGGAACACAGGCAACCTGGAACCCCCCACCCCCACCCTTTACCTAAACATACCTCACCCAGCCCCCTCCACCTAACACCCACACACACTCACACACACACACACACACACACACCACCAATAGCTAGAAAAAGGTACTACTGTATATTCATATGAAAGTTGACTCCGCTTTTGCATCTGGCCCTGATTTTAATCTGGATTTGGTCTAGATTATAATCTGGATTTGGTCCTGAAGTAGTCGTCTAGATTAGCCCCTCCCTCCCTAATTTAACTCTAAATTGAGCCCTGATTTTGCCCTGATGTAACTCAGCCGTAGCCGGGCCAGGTGTGGCACAGGTGTGGCACAGGTGTGGCGGACCCAGAGTCAGCTATGCTGTATATATATCCTACTCACAGAGTCACTAGGCAACAACCACACAACTACCTGCCAACACCGCCTCCAGGGGTTGCCTAGACAACATACTCCACTCCCCCTCTCCTCGCTGCCTAGTTGCCTAGACAACATGCCCCCCCTCCTTGTCCCTTCCCATTTTTGCGTTGCCTAGACAACCCAAACCCAGTGTTTCCAACCTTCCCAATGTGCCTGCCAACCGTCAACACCGCCTACAGGGGTTGCCTAGACAACACAGCAACACTGTACTGTTTGCCCAGTCCACTTCTTCATTCGCCACCTCGTCGCCTAGACTACCCTGGCCCCCACCCACCCTTGCGTTGCCAAGGCAACTCAGTGTTCCCATGTGTTCCCAATGTTGCCTGGCGCCTGTTGTCTAGGCAACATAGTGTTGCCTGGCGTGGGTGGGTGGGTGACTCTGTGTCTTTGTTCGGTCTCTAGACATCAAACTCGATTCCCAACCCCCCCTGGCCCCCACCCACCCTTGTGTTGCCTAGACAACCCAACCCAAACCCAGTATTCCAAGCATTGCCAATAATATTCCCAGTGTTGCCTAGACAATCCAAACCCAGTATATTCCCAGTGTTGCCTGGCGTGGCTTGGAGCCCGACGTGGGGCGAGGTCTCTAGACGTCGGACTCGATGCTGGGCATGCGCTTGTAGATGCGGCGCGCCCTCCGGCGCTCATGGCCCGTGGTGTGGGGTACGCAGCAACAGCAGCAGCAGCAGCGCTGCCCTGTAGGGGGGACGGGGCCATGTAGGGCATCACATGCTCCGGGTAGAACAGCTCCGACGCCAGCATGGACTGCATGGCAGAGTGGGGGTGGCCTGGGTGGCCGTGGGAGGGGGAAGGGGAAGAGCTTAGGACAGAGGAAGGGTTGTAGGAAGCGGAGGAAGGGTTGTAGGCGGCATTAGCGGCGGAAGAAGGCGTGTAGGGGGCGTGGCCTAATGTGAGCGGCACCAGCTGTTTGTAGATGTCCGTGGAGCTGCGTCCGTGCGCCAGCCGCTGGTCGTCTCGGAGCGTCTGCAGGAAGGGGTTCTCTGACGGACGCAGCGGGTACAGCGACTTGCTCCGTCTCCCCACCCCAAGACCGCTCACGCCCATCCCCGCCAGCCCAGCCAGACCCCCAGGGGGAGCCGCTGAGCCCATGCCTGCTGAGCCCACGGAGGTGGAGGTGGGCGGAGGGGGCAGGTTGGCGTAGGGACTGGCGTCCTGGAGGCTGACGCGTCGCGGTCCGGTCTGCCCGGGCAGGTTCTCGTAGGAGTGCTGCCGTCGGATTGGAGCCTCCGTCTGGTAGTGGCTGATGAGCGCGTCCCGGTCCTGAGCGCCCGAAGGGTCGTTCTGGGGCAGGTAGGCGGTGAAGGAGGGCGACTGGGGCATCTGAACGCCTCCGGGGGACGTGTCGCCATGGTGACCCAGGTAGGAGCTGAACGAGGGGGACGACGGAGGCATCTGAAGGGGCGGAGCCTCGGATGGGTGCAGCTGGTCCTCGCTGATGTCATAAAGGCTGGCAGAGTGCATGCAGGCGTCGCAGCGCAGGGGCGGAGAACGCACCGTGTACAGACCTAGAGATAGACAAATAGAGAGAGAGAGAGAGAGAGAGAGAGAGATAAATAGAGAAAAATAGAGATAGAAAAATAGAGATGAATAAATTATAAGGGAGCAGCAGAGAGTAGCATATATCAGAAATGTGATCATAGATAGTAATGTTTATCAAAAATATAATATTATTGAATTGTGTATCAGAAATATAATCATAGACAAATATAGTATTGTGTATCAGAAATATAATCATAGATAATAAATATGGTAGTGGATAGTAGTGTATATCAGAAATATAATCATAAATAAAAAAATATGGTCGTAGATAGTAGTGTATATCAGAAATATAATCATAGATAAATAAATATGGTAGTGGATAGTAGTGTATATCAGAAATATAATCATAGATAAATAAATATGGTCGTGATAAAAATATGGTGTAGATAGTAGTGTACATCAGATATATAATCATAGATAAATAAATATGGTCGTAGATAGTAGTGTATAGTGTATATTGTATCATATATCAGAAAAGATGACCAAACCTGAGTATATCAGAAATATAATCATAGATAAATAAATATGGTCGTAGATAGTAGTGTATAGTGTATATTGTATCATATATCAGAAAAGATGACCAAACCTGAGTATCCGGCGCTGCTGCTCCCGGACGATCCCCCAAGGCGTGACAGGCAGCTACGGCAGTGTGTCGGAGCCACACCTCCTCCACCACTGACCCCGCCTCCAACCCCACTAATCCCGCCCCCTCCTCCACCAGAGGCTCCGCCCATCCCGGGCTTCCCGTAGGTGTTATACTTCTTGTCCTTGGCCGCAGCCGTTGCCATGACATCCGGATGTGGGGGCGGGCTTGAGAGCATGCTGCTGTTGAGCTGCAGGATTGGTTGTTGGCCCAGACTGGGCGTGCTCTTCCCGCTGCTCAGCTGCATGATTGGCTGCTGTTGTTGAGCACCGCCCCCTTTGATGCTGCCGCCGCCGTTGCTGTCGCCACGGTGATGATGGTGATGGTCGCTGAAGAGGTCGGGGAAGTGCAGGGCAGCCGGCTCCTGGTCCAGAGAGGCGGAGTCGATAGTGTAAACCCCGCCTCCTTGGCTGCCCTGGCTGCTCTGGCTGAAGAGGTGATGGAGGGTTCCGGAGGTGGTGTGGTTGCTCTGGATACTTCCGCTCTGCTGGCTTCGCAGCGTCGATAGCTCAAGGTCGCTGAGGTCGCGAGGTAAACGCCCACGCTTACGCAGAGCAGGAAGCTCTTTTCCCATTGGCTTGCTGCTGTTGTTGCCTGTGACAACACCAACACCAACCCCGACCCCTCCCCCGTGACCTTTGCCCTCTATGGAGGCCGACAGGTCAGGAGCGTCCTCTGGCAGGTAGCGCTGCGTCTTCATTGGTAGACGGGACTCCAGCGGCGCGGAGGTGGTGGTCGCCATGGACACAGAGGCGGCGGGGACTGTAGTGTAGATCAGAGAAATATGATTGTAGATAATGGTCTATATCAGAAATATGATCATAAATAAAAGTGTACGCGTTTATCAGAAATACTATGATTGTAATAAGTGTATATGTGCTTATCCAAAATATGATTACAGATAATAGTCAATATCAGAAATATGATCGTAAATAGAAGTGTATATGTGCGTGTTTTAGAAATATGATTGTCGAAAAATAGAAAAATGATTGTAAACAGAAGTGTATATCTGTGTTTATTAGAAATATGATTATTAGAAATATGATTGTAGCAAAATAGAAATATGATGGTAAATAGAAGTGTATATCTGTGCTTATTAGAAATATGATTATTAGAAATATGATTGTAGCAAAATAGAAATATGATGGTAAATAGAAGTGTATACCTGCATCAGAGGAAGGGTGTGTGTGTATTAGAATGATTGTAGAAAAATAGAAATTGGACGTAAATAGAAGTCTATGTGTGGGTTTATGTAGAAATATGATTGGAGGAAAATATAATACGATGGTCGTAAACAGAAGCTCCTACCTGCGCCAGAGGAAGGGGTGTGTCCTCAGCTCCGGGGCGGGGCCTTGGCGGAGCGTCTCCACAGACTTCTTCCAGAGCGCTCGTGGTTTGGAGGCGCCGGCGGCAGGCAGCGCAGCAGGGTTCCGAGACGCCCCATTGGACACGCCACCCTTTTCCCCGCCCCCTGCTAGGTTGTGTGGGGCATCGGTCATGGGCAGCGTGCGTTGCCCCGGCAACATGGCGGCGTTGTTGAGCGGCTCCTTGAGGCGGTTGCTAAGCAGGCTGCCGGTGTTGCTGTAGACGGTATCCTTGGCGCCCAGACTGTTGCCCTTGGCAGCGCCCATGATGTGCATCAGCGCCGGCGGGGGCTGTATAATGTTGGGGTTGCCCGGGCGACCCGGGACGGCCAGCTCTTTGGCTGACTTGAGCAGGTGCAGCATATTCTGCTGGGGGCTGAAGCCAAGTTCCGGAGGCTTCTTCAGCTCGATGTGCACGCCGTGGATACAACTCCAGATACCCTACACACACACACACACACACATCACACACATATCACACACACACACACACACACACACACACAGAGATATCACACACACACACAAATGGGAGGAACAAGACAAATAACAGTATTTTGTTACAAAGCTAGATACACACACACACACACATCACACACATGTTACAAAGCTAGGTTAACTTCATCCTTGCTGTTAGCTGTCACTCTTAATGGATGCTGGTTAACAATCTTTGTAAGCTAAAATATCATAATCAATATTTTTAGGCATCTCTTTAAGCACAATTATCTTATTCAGCTATGTTAGTGGGCTAAGTTACCTTATTCAACTATGTTAGCTATCTCTGTGGGCTCAGCTAGCTAATATCACCAGACTGGCTAAGCTATGACTGGCTATGTTAGTGGGCTAAGCTTCCTAATTCAGTGCGGTTAGCTATCTCTGTGGGCTAAGCTATCTTATTCAGTTATGTTAGCTCTCTCTGTGGGCTAAGTAATCTTATTCAGCTATGTCAGCTATCTCTGTGGGCTAAGCTATCTTATTCAGTGCGGTTAGCTATCTCTGTGGGCTAAGCTATCTTATTCAGCACTGTTAGCTTTCTCTGTGGGCTAAGCTATCTTATTCAGTACTGTTAGCTATCTCTGTGGGCTAAGCTATCTTATTCAGTACTGTTAGCTATCTCTGTCGTAGCTATCTATGTGGGCTAAGCTATTACATTCAGCTATGTTAGCTATCCCTTTGAACAAAGCTATTTCATTCAGCTATGTTAGCTATCTCTTTGAACAAAGCTATCATATTCAGCACTGTTAGCCATCTCTCTCTGAGTGATCATATTTAGCTATGTTAGCTATAGCTCCATTAGTATATATCTTTCTCTATAGTATTGGGGTTAATCAATGCTGTTAGCTTTGATAGCCCTTAAAACTCATTCAGATTAACTCTTTGATGTGTGTTAGTGTCTTAGCACTGAGAGGTATGTCAACTCTGTGATGAACTGGTGCTATCATTGTGAGCTAGCTAAGTCTCTGTGTGTTGTATGTGCGCATGTGTGTGTGTGTGTGTGTGTGTGTGTGTGTGTGTGTGTGTGTGAGTGTCTCACCCTGCTGATGGTAAACAGCAGTCCTGGTCGTCCAGAGCAGCGTCCGGTGAAGCAGAAGCGTAGCCTCCAGTAGAAGAGGTGTTCCCAGATGAAGGTGAGGAGGGCGAGTGTCATGGCCGCAGCCAGCATGTAGAAGACTCCCGCCATGTTGTCTATGTCCAGCTGGGAGCTCATCACCTCGTTCTTCTCGTTATGGCAGATACCCGTCAACCACTGGGCCTCCAGCTCTTCCATCTCACCTGTTAACATACACACACACACACACACACACACACACACACACACACACACACACACACACACGTTATACACAACACAACACAGACATCACTTAAATCTCTCATTCTTCTCGTTATGGCAGATATCCGTTAGCCACTGGGCCTCGAGCTCCTCCATCTTGCCTGGACACACAGACACACACAGATAGCACACACGCACACACACACACTTACAAATAGATATCACACACAGTTGAAAGTGGTCAAGTCCATCAATAACCAAGACAAACACACACACACACACACACACACACACACACACACACACCCATACATACACACACATCCAAACATAAAAGCTGAAAGTCCATCACACACACACACACACACACACACACAGGATATGACATGCCATACCGTCGCCGATGATGCCAAGAATGGTGAGGTCAACCAGGCCTTTCCAGTACGAGCCACACACTCTCACACACCCACCCACACCCACCCACCCACCCACACACACACACACACACAGAATATGACATGCTATACCGTCGCCGATGATGCCAAGAATGGCGAGGTCGACGTGGCGTTTCCAGTATGAGCCACACACTCTCACACACCCACCCACCCCCACACACACACACACACACACACACACAGAATATGACATGCTATACCGTCGCCGATGATGCCAAGAATGGCGAGGTCGACGTGGCGTTTCCAGTACGAGCCCTTCTGCAGAGCGATTCCGTATCCCGTGGTAGCGAACACGTAACCGCTACCGATTGTGACCAGCTTACAGCCATCGTCTCGACCCGCCATGTAGTTTAGGACCGCCGCGTCGTAGATGAACGCGTCCAGCTTCCTGTAGTCGAAGACAATAAGAACAGAGAAATGCCATCAACACACAAACACACACACACCCACACATAGTTCAGCATACGTGGTATGTATGCACCAGGGGTGTGTGTGTGTGTGTGTGTGTGTGTATGTGTTGTATGTGTTTGTGTGTGTGTGTATGTGTATGTGTTTGTGTTACTCACCCAGTCTCAAGGCTAAGAATTGCTTCTTCAATGCTAATTTGACGTGTGAGTTTGTATATATATATATATATATGTGTGTGTGTGTGTGTGTGTGTGTGTGTGTGTGTGTGTGTGTGTGTGTGTGCGTGTGTGTGTTTCTCACCCAGTCTTGAGGCTGAGCAGTGCATCCTGTACACCAGTCTGGTGATATTTCACCATGTACTGATGCATATCGGGATAATTCTTCCGGATGTTTCTCTCGGTACTCCCGTTGGGAACCGTCCCGAAGCGGAACGGAGGGGAGAAGGAGTACGGGCTCTGGAACTGGAACACAACAGCAGAACACAATATATCACAAGAACATCGCAGGAACATCAGATAAACATCAAAAGGATCAGCGGAACATGAAAAGAACATCAGAGGAATGTGGTGGATGGAGAATCTTAGTAGTCCTTTCAGAACACATTGGAAGGACCCTTTAGAACAAGAACATTCTTTCACACTCCCAACACCTCACACTGACAAACCAGGCCAGTCTCATCTCTTCCATTGTTCCATATTGGTGGGACATTCTCCCAAAGCGTGTTAACCAATTTAGCATAGTGTTAGCTTCTTACAACCATTGGGAGATCTGTTAGACACACATAACACAACATATGACACAGAGAAGATGACACTAGCTCCATTACGCTCGCAATATAAGCTAATAATTGAGGCTGTGCTAGCTGTGTAAGCTAATGATTGCTCATATTTGAGACACAAAGAGATGAGACTGTGCTAGCTGTGTAAACTAATGATTGCTCATATATGAAATACAGACATTAGGTTACGCTTGCTGTGTCAGCTAATGATTGCTCATATGTGAGAAAGAAAGATGATGCTATGCTAGCTGTGCAAACTGACTAGACAGAAAGAGCCAGGAAAACGGTAACCTGGTCCCCTAGATCATGAAGGCTATGCTAGCTCTATAAGCTAATGAGAAACTGGCACAGGTACTGGTACATGTGGGGGAGGGGGTATGGGGGTATGGAGAGGAATTTGGGGCAGATTAGAGGAGTTTAGGGGAGTCAGTGTAACCTTTTTGTCGCTGAGTCCGGTGACCTGGTCCACAAACTCCTCCTGGATCATGAAGGCGGCCAGGTTGGCGGTGTAGCTGGCCAGGAAGATGACGGCAAAGAAGGCCCAGACGGACACGATGAACTTACTGGTGGTTCCGCGAGGGTTCTGCACCGGAACCGAGTTATTAAAGACCAAACCCCACAGCAGCCACACCGCCTTCCCAATGGTGAACGAGGGACCATGGGGATCTGACGGAGAGAGGGAGTGAAGGAGAGAAGGCGAGGGAGAGAGAAAGAGAAGGAGACAAAGTTGTTAAACTGCAATCTCCAGAGGCCAAATGACATTTCCACTGGTAAAAGAGTTTTGAGAAAGAACAGAGAAAGAAAGAGAGAGAAGATGAGAGAGAGAGAGAGAGAGAGAGAGAGAGAGAGAGAGAGAGAGAAGATGAACAGACAAATGGTAAAAGAGGAGTCTTGAAAAAGAAGAGAGCGAGAGTAAGAGAAGATGAAAGAAGAGAAAGAGAGAGGGAGAGAAGATGAAAAGAGAGAAAAGATGAACAGACCAATGGTAGAAGAGGAGTCATGAGAAAGAAGAGAGTAAGAGAAGATGAAAGAAGAGAAAGAGAGAGGATGAGAGGATGAAAGGCCAATGGTAAAAAAAGGAGTGAAACAAAAGATGAAAGGCAAAAAAAGGAGTGAAACAAAAGATGAAAGGCAAAAGTCTACAGAGACTCTCTGCCCTTTGGATATTATATTCACCTTATTCTTATTCCGTGTAGAAATATGAGGGCTTCCATGACAACTATGTGTAACATGGGGGCTGCCATAACAACAATGCGTAAATATGGGGGCTGCCATAACAACTATGCATAAACATGGGGGCTGCCATAACAACTATGCGTAAACATGGGGGCTGCCATGACAACTATGTGTAAACATGGGGGCTGCCACAACAACTACATGTAAACATAGGGGGTGCCATGACAACTATGTGTTACTATGGGGGCTGCCATGACAATTATGTGTAAACATGGGGGCTGCCATAACAACTATGTGTAAACATGGGGGCTGCCACAACAACTACGTGTAAACATGGGGGCTGCCACGACAACTACGTGTAAACATAGGAGATGCCATGACAACTACGTGTAAACATGGGGGCAGCCATGACAACTACGTGTAAACATGGCGGCTGCCATGACAACTATGTGTAAACATGAGGGCCGCCATGACAACAACGTATAAACATGGGGGCTGCCATGACGACTGTCCTTAGACACACATTCTCCTTATTCCACAAGTAAACATGAGGACTGCCATGACAACTATGCGTAAACATGGGGGCTGCCATGACGATCTTTCAGTCTGCAACATTGGCTTAGCATTGGTGATATTTACCTCCGCCTGTCTGTGTGTCTGTCCTTTCTGTGTATGTACAACATAACTCAAAAAGTACTGCGTGGATTTGAATGAAATGTTTGGACAACATGCTTATTGGGACAAATAAGAACTGATTTAGTGTGAACCACCAACTATCAGTGAACCACAACCAACAGTGTCATTGTATATCAGTCAAACAGGTTTATATGAGTAGTATATGGGCAAAGCACCAGAGGTGTTTTTAGTTATATAATTAAAAAAAATAAGGAGTTTTGTGATGGTCATAATTTATGAAAATACTGTAGAGTGGATGCGAATGGTAAGCAGCAGAGGTTTTGGAAGAGGGGCTTTGCAACCTGATGTTAAATCTGTGTGTGTCAGTGTGTGTGTGTGTGTGTGTGTGTGTGTGTGTGTGTGCGTGTTGAGACGGAAGATAAAAACATTAAGAGGAGCTTTGGGACCTGACGTCATTCCAACGGAAATCTGTGTGTGTGTGTGTGTGTG
Source organism: Sardinella longiceps (assembly GCA_027497455.2). Classification (NCBI taxonomy): domain Eukaryota; kingdom Metazoa; phylum Chordata; class Actinopteri; order Clupeiformes; family Clupeidae; genus Sardinella; species Sardinella longiceps. Next base: position 219,399 of record JAODXP020000035.1, on the reverse strand, counting down.
TGTGTGTGTGTCAGTGTGTGTTGAGACGGATGGGTTTCCCATCAATGTGTGGCGGAGCACCACAGATAAGATACAGAATGTCTGAAAAAGACACCAAAGATTAGAAATGAGCTCAAATAATTCAAGTGCTTCTTGTAGCTTTAAAATGGTCTCACTAGGTGACTCTGAAGAACAATAGGTTAGCTTTAAAATGGTCTCAGTAGGTGACTCTGAAGAACACTAGGTTAGCTTTAAAATGGTCTCACTAGGTGACTCTGAAGAACACTAGGTTAGCTTTAAAATGGTCTCACTAGGTGGCTCTGAAGAACACTAGGTTAGCTTTAAAATGGTCTCACTAGGTGACTCTGAAGAACACTTGGTTAGCTTTAAAATGGTCTCACTGGGTGACTCTGAAGAACACTAGGTTAGCTTTAAAATGGTCTCACTGGGTGGCTCTGAAGAACACTAGGTTAGCTTTAAAATGGTCTCACTGGGTGACTCTGAAGAACACTTGGTTAGCTTTAAAATGGTCTCACTGGGTGACTCTGAAGAACAATAGGTTAGCTTTAAAATGGTCTCAGTAGGTGACTCTGAAGAACACTAGGTTAGCTTTAAAATGGTCTCAGTAGGTGACTCTGAAGAACACTAGGTTAGCTTTAAAATGGTCTCACTAGGTGACTCTGAAGAACACTAGGTTAGATTTAAAATGGTCTCACTAGGTGACTCTGAAGAACACTAGGTTAGCTTTAAAATGGTCTCACTAGGTGACTCTGAAGAACACTAGGTTAGCTTTAAAATGGTCTCAGTAGGTGACTCTGAAGAACACTAGGTTAGCTTTAAAATGGTCTCAGTAGGTGACTCTGAAGAACAATAGGTTAGCTTTAAAATGGTCATAGGTGACTCTGAAGAACACTAGGTTAGCTTTAAAATGGTCTCACTAGGTGACTCTGAAGAACACTAGGTTAGCTTTAAAATGGTCTCACTAGGTGACTCTGAAGAACACTAGGTTAGCTTTAAAATGGTCTCAGTAGGTGACTCTGAAGAACAATAGGTTAGCCTACGGGTTTAACATGGCAGCTCAGAGAGTGTAAGTGTGTTTAAACACTCGCCGCTACACACACTTTCATGCCCACCTGCACCGACCACAACACTCGACCCACACCACCGTTAGGACAGGAACACACACTGCTCCCTGGTCTGTGGGATACACAGTGTGAGTGTGTGTGTGTGTGTGTGTGTGTGTGTGGTACCTTTGCCTTGGGGCGAATGTGTGTGTGTGTGTGTGTGTGTGTGTGTGTGTGTGTGAGTGTGTGTATATTAGTATGTGAGTGTGTGCGCGTGTGTGAGTGAGTGAGTGAGTGTGTGTGCGTGTGTGTGTGTGTGTGTGTGTGTGTGCTACCTTTGGCCTGAGCGAATATGTGTGTGTGTGTGTATTAGTGTGTGTTACCTTTGCCCTGGGCGAGGTTTCTGTTGAAGCCCAGCGGACTGATGAACTCAAAGAGGAAGACAG
>JAODXP020000035.1:162910-167910 GCA_027497455.2 Sardinella longiceps | reverse complement strand
CAATAGGATAATTTGCATGTACACATGATAATACACTAGTGGGCAGATTATCAGCAAATAATACATGTAATGCTTTCTTAAGAGGACAAGAAGGTGGTGTAGGCTACATTCAATGCTAGCATTCAGCTAGAATCTCCAAAGCTATCTACATGTCTCCACTTGCAATACATGACATCAGACACAACTTTTAGTTGGGAGGGTTGTTGGGAGCCCCAAGTTTAGCTAAATAAGTTTAGCCAGTGGCGGTCCGCACCGCACACAGGTCTCGAACCTGCTACCCCACAAGTTACAAACTCCCGGCCAACTGAGCTAAAAGCCCAAGCTTCTAACTCAGCGTGTTAGAAGTGCCCATGGAATTGGATGATGAGGATTTACACGTACTGCCGCCAAGCTAGCCACGCTAGCTGGCCTCCGTTACATATGCAAATGATCTATACAAAATATTTGTATTGACTTTTATCGCAAAATTGCTCATCTCGCTCTGTCTATAGAGATTACCAACGTGTCGTCATCACACACAATGCATTCTGGGTTTGCCCCGGAATTAGACCCTAGCAACAATCTCTGACTAGACTCGCAAAATATATTAAAAAAATTCGGGTGAAAAAAAATTTGATCGGGAGTATGAACGGGAGCTACGATGTGGCCGTAAAAAAGTTACAGCTTAACTAACCGCTATCTCCGGGTCAAGATGGCACAGTTTATGACAATTTTGACGTATCTTGGCAATCCCTATAAGGGTGTCGCATGTTAGTCTGGTGTTGAAACTAGTATTCAGCAGCTAACCTAGACGTACATACTTTGGAGATAACAGTCTGATTTCCCAGCACCTTTGTTCCCCAAATGTGCCAACTCAGACCCACCGTAATGCATTCTGTGCTGCCTGGAAGGTGCCATTAGGGGCAAAACACCATTGAGCCTTTGTGGGCCAGTTTACCTAGCCCAAGCCTTTAACATTAGCTTGTGTTTGTCTGTTATCAACAGATACCAGCCACTACACATTAGCTTGTGTTTGTCCTTTATCAACAAATACCAGTCGCTACACATTAGCTTAGCTTGTGTTTGTCCGTTATGAACAGATACCAGCCGCTACATATTAGCTTAGTTTGTGTTTGTCCATAATCAACAGATACCAGCCGCTACATATTAACTTAGCTTGTGTTTGTCCGTTATCAACAGATACTAGTCGCTATACATTAGCTACATATTAGCTTGTGTTTTCCCATTATCACCAGATACCATTCGTTACATATTAGCTTAGCTTATGTTTATACGTTATCAACAGATACCAGCCGCTACACATTAGCTTAGCTTGTATTTGTCCATTATCAACAGATACCAGCCGCTACACATTGGCTACACATTAGCTACACATTAGCTTGTGTTTGTCCATTTTCAACAGATACCAGTCGCTACACATTAGCTTAGCTTGTGTTTGTCCGTTATGAACAGATACAAGCCGCTACACAGCTTGTGTATGTCCATTATCAACATATAACAGCGACTACACATTAGCTTGTGTTTGTCCATTATCAACAGATTTCAGCCGCTACACATTAGCTTGTGTTTGTCTGTTATCAATAGATACCAGCCACTACACATTAGCTCGTATTTTTTCCGTTATCAACAGATACCAGCCGCTACACATTAGCTTGTGTTTGTCCGTTATCAACAGATACCAGCCGCTACACATTAGCTTGTGTTTGTCTGTTATCAACAGATACCAGCCGCTACACATTAGCTAAGCTTGTGTTTGTCCGTTATCAACAGATACCAGCCGCTACACATTAGCATAGCTTGTATTTTTCCATTATCAACAGATACCAGCCGCCACACATTAGCTTAGCTTGTGTTTTTCCGTTGTCAATAGATACCAGCCGCTACACATTAACTTGAGCTTGTCCGTTATCAACAGACACCAGCCGCTACACATTAGCTTGTGTTTGTCCGATATCAACACATACCAGCCGCAACACATTAGCTTGCGTTTGTCTGTTATCAACAGATTCCAGCCGCAACACATTAGCTTGTGTTTGTCCGTTATCAACACATACCAGCCGCTACACATTAGCTTGAGTTTGTCCATTATCAACCAGCCGCTACACATTAGCTTGTGTTTGTCCGTTATCAACAGATACCAGCCGCTACATATTAGCTTAGCTTGTGTTTGTCCGTTATCAACAGACACCAGCCGCTACACATTAGCTTGTGTTTGTCCGTTATCAACACATACCAGCCGCTACACATTAGCTTAGCTTGTGTTTGTCCGTTATGAACAGATACCAGCCGCTACACATTAGCTTGTGTTTGTCCGTTATCAACAGACACCAGCCGCTACACATTAGCTTGTGTTTGTCCGTTATCAACAGATACCAGCCGCTACATATTAGCTTGTGTTTGTCCATAATCAACAGATACCAGCCGCTACACATTAGCTTAGCTTGTGTTTGTCCGTTATCGATAGATACCAGCCGATACACATTAGCTTGTGTTTGTCTGTTATCGACAGATTCCAGCCGCTACACACATACCAGCTGCTACACATTAGCTTGTGTTATCCATTATTGTGTTAATCCGTTATCAACAGATACCAGATGCTACACGTTAGCTTGTGTTACGACCTGGCTCAGGGCTGCAAAATAAAGGGGGAGGCCGACAACAAATGCAGCGGTTAACCAAATGAATATTTACTAAAAGTAATCAACAATCACACCCTCCTAAGGTGTACACAGTAAGCCAACAATTAGGCAAGGGACTTTTAGGCACTTTTTGGGGAAAGTGTAGCATTGATCGGATTCTCAGGACTTGCTTTAGCTTAGCAGAGGTTTTATATGGTAGCTAACAGCTAACTAGCTTTAGATTGGGGAGATTTTCTTGTGCCACTTTTTCACGTAGAAAACATGTTCTAGGACTAGGTCCTCTTTATCCCTGCAGCACAATGTGCTCCTCCACATAGAAGAGAAACATGTTCTAGGACTAGGTCCTCTTTATCCCTGCAGCACAATGTGCTCCTCCACATAGAAGAGAAACATGTTCTAGGACTAGGTCCTCTTCATCCCTGCAGCACAATGTGCTCCTCCACATAGAAGAGAAAACATGTTCTAGGACTAGGTCCTCTTTATCCCTGCAGCACAATGTGCTCCTCCACATAGAAGAGAAAACATGTTCTAGGACTAGGTCCTCTTTATCCCTGCAGCACAATGTGCTCCTCCACATAGAAGAGAAAACATGTTCTAGGACTAGGTCCTCTTTATCCCTGCAGCACAATGTGCTCCTCCACATAGAAGAGAAACATGTTCTAGGACTAGGTCCTCTTTATCCCTGCAGCACAATGTGCTCCTCCACATAGAAGAGAAAAACATGTTCTAGGACTAGGTCCTCTTTATCCCTGCAGCACAATGTGCTCCTCCACATAGAAGAGAAACATGTTCTAGGACTAGGTCCTCTTTATCCCTGCAGCACAATGTGCTCCTCCACATAGAAGAGAAACATGTTCTAGGACTAGGTCCTCTTTATCCCTGCAGCACAATGTGCTCCTCCACATAGAAGAGAAATTTGGTATTTATCACTTTAAGCCCCTTCTGGAGTGCCCCAAATACTGGGCTCATTTAGAATCCCTCCATGTGCTTTAGAATAGCTTACTATTTGCAAGAATGTCCTTAAAACATAGGGTCCATGATGCTTTCCTCAAGCACTTTTTACTGTATTGCTTAAATAAACCAAGTGGTTGATGGTGTCCGTTGATGTTCCAAAACAATTATTGTAGCGAGAGCAGTTTCCGTCACGTTTTACTTGTATTATGAACATTCTGGAACTATTTTTTGGTGTAGCAATACCAACTAGCACACAAAAGGCAAATAAGTAAGGGATAATGGCCGCCGAGGTGTCCCGATATAAGAAAAATAATGGTCGACGCGAAGGCGAAGAACAACCCGACGGCACAGCCGACCTCGAAGGCCGTTATCCCGCTTATCACCCAGTTGCAACTAAAATGTATCTATGGTAAGCAAGTGTTTAAAACATAAAAGAAACATGTGGCTCCGTTTAGAAAGAAGTTATCCCATTCGGTTGGGGTACTATTTTCATATGAAAGAAGATCCGCAAGTCTGCATTCTAAAGAGCATTGATAGTGAACACTGGTGAAACTTTTCAACCCAACAATGCCTCAGGTGTCCTGTTATCAAGAATTAACGGACACTGTTACGAGGTCGAGAGTGTTTGCTGTTTGCTTTCCCTGTTTGCCTGTTTCTTTCCCTGTCTTTGCGTCTCCTTGCCTATAGGTGGAGTTTGTGGTCCTATTGTGGGCGTTGCCTGTCTGGGTGTTACTGACTGTTCTGTAATGGCTGGACAGACACCCTGACAGCCAATCAGAAAACAGTGTTCCATTCCAACGGATGATAAAGCTGGATAGGAACTGTATTTCGCTAGGATAATTGTTTTGGAACATCAATGGACACCACTAGCCACTTGGTGAGCAGCATAAGTTTGAAAATAAAGGTTTAAGGTTGTTTTAAGGACATTATCGAACATGCACAAAGCAAGCCATTCTGATGCAGAAAAGGGGGATTCTAATGAGCCAGATATCCACAGGAACAATCATCAAAATGTTGTTGATTGTATGTCATCCTAGACTCTCCAGAAAGGGGCTAAACATGCTAAAAAGTGAACTTCCCCTTTAATGTTCCTATTGGGCTTAAAGGAATGATCCGGAGTGAATCAACCCATAACCCTGTTGTTTCTCATTGCTAAATGCTGTTGATAGTTATGAGAATGACAGAATTGTGGACGATAGTGAAATGGCACCCAACGCTAGCTGATGAGGGTATCAAAGTTTCGTTTCATATGCCACCATCTGTTAGTATTATCTGTTTGCATATTCAGTGTAAGTTGGACCAAATGGTGCCATTCTGAATGATACCCAATGATGGCAATCTGAAGCATCAAAGAACACGGACATAGATTTATTGACTCCAGATTTTTTTCTTTAATGTTAATTCTTC
>JAODXP020000035.1:145556-155310 GCA_027497455.2 Sardinella longiceps | reverse complement strand
AGTCTCTTAGCAGGCTAACAAACAGTTAGCATATTGTCACTCTAAGTCTGTTAGCAGGTCAGTCTGTTAACAGGCTAACAATCACTTAGCATCTAGCCACTCTAAACAGGTTAACACACACTTAGCATATAGCCACTCTAAGCAGGCTAACAAACACTTAGCATATAGCCACTTTAAATCTGTTAACAGGCTAACAAGCACTTAGAATATAGCCACTTTATATCCAATCCACACAAGGACAGAGACAGGCAAGGACAGGAACATAGGCAGACAAACTCTCTCTCAGACTGAACAATCAGACGCCCAAACCAAGCATAGCATTTAGCCTGGTTAACTTTTGACTCAAGTCAATCTCTACTGTGCTCCATGCATGTGGCCTAATGCATATGCATACATGTCAAAATCTGTCAACATATTGAGAGTAAAAACGCTGAAAATGGTAAATATGCCCAGTATTGGAGACATCAAGAACATTTGAAAGTAAACAGTCAAAAAATGTCAACACATTTGCTAGTAAACATGTGAAAAAGTGTAGCTTACAGAAGAGATGACAGCCATTAGAACTAAAGACAAACATATCAAACATATCATGTCCCTTTGGTGCTCTTAAGCTCAATACAGACTGAAAGTCCGCAACGAGACAAAACGCTTTTAGAGTGTAGTTGTGGCGGTGTGAATCAATAATCGCAGGTTGTTGCAAGTCATCACAAAAGATTAAACATGTCAAATCACAGTTTCAGAGTTTTAGAATGTTGCAGGTTTTTAGAATGCTGCAGTCCGTCTCGTCACGGATCTTTGGTCTTTAGCCACCTTTAGCCCATGTAACACTCTGTAGCATTCTAGTTCCATGTAGCATTCTAGTTCCATGTACCATTCTAATCAATGTAGCATTCTAGTTCCATGTAGCATTCTAATCCATGTACCATTCTAATCCATGTACCATTCTAATCCATGTACCATTCTAGTTCCATGTACCATTCTAGTTCCATGTAGCATTCTAATCCATGTAGCCTTCTAATCTATGTAGCATTGTACTGTGGCTCCATGTACCATTCTAATCCATGCACCATTCTAGTTCCATGTAGCATTCTAATCTATGTAGCATTCAAGTTCCATGTAGCATTCTAGTTCCATGTAGTATTCTAATCTATGTAGCATTTTAATCCATATAACATTCTCATTCCATGTAGCACACTAGTTCCATGTAGCATTCTAATCCATGTAGCATTCTAAAGGCTAGTTATGTAAGACTGCAGATATATGTTGTGAAGGAAACTATGGTTCCAAAGTAAGTTATCATATTGGTCTGGCTTCAGATATAAAGTAAACAAACAAAACAAACAAACAACCCTTCAGTGTTGGCAGACTGGAAATGCTCGTACTTGTGTCGTACCAACTGCTCAAAATGGTGGTTTTTGGAGGGAAATGATCATTCAAAAAATCAACAGCATGAGACAGAGCTATTTGGAGTTGTAATCTTTTTTGTGTTCGGATCTATTTTGTGTTGGGATCTATTTTGGGTCCACAGGCTTTCCCAACCCGTTCAGCAGGATCTGTGTGTGAGGATGTGTGGATGTGTGTCTGTGTGTGTGTGTGTGTGTGTGTGTGTGTGTGTCATCTTTACAGGATGTGCTTTGCCCCTTTTCTTCTCGTTCCTCTCTGTTCACTGTTCTACAAGCCTCCCAAACAAACGATGATCAAGGCTGGATTCAACACACACACACACACACACACACACACACACACACAAGGAGTAGCCTCCAATGTTTTGTTTGGCAGAAATGGGCTATGTACCGATTCCAGCCTTCATCACTGTCTGTGTTTGGGAGACACAGACAGTGTGAATCAAGAGCTGGTAATAGCGCACAACTCATTGCTGCCGAATATGTGTGTGTATGCTATGTGTGTGTGTGTGTGTGTGTGTGTGTGTGTGTGTGTGTGTGTGTGTGTGCGCGAGTATGTGTTTGTGTGTGTGTGTTTACCTTCTGTGCCATGGTCATCGCGGAGCATCCATGCACGTCGATGATGGGTATGAGTTTGTGAGTGTGTGTGTGTGTTTGTCTGATCTGACCTTGGGCATGAGAGTGTGTATGTTATCTGACCTTGGGCCTGTGTGAGTGTGTGTGTGTGTGTGTGTGCGTGTGTGCCTTTTGTGCTGATCCCCCATGAACTCCAATGATGGGCATGAGTGTGTGAGTGTGTGTGTTTGCGTGATCTGACCTTGGCCGTGAGTGTGTGTGTGTGTGTGTGTGTGTGTGTGTGTGTACCTTCTGTGCCATGGTCATGGCTGATCCTCCGTGCACGCCGATGATGGGCATGAGTGTGTGTGTGGACACGAAGTCAAGGAGCTGAGCGAGAGCCTCCTGATCACCGTCGTCGCCGAACACGAGCCCGTGGAGCGGCTGTCGCCCCATCAGCTCGCAGAGTCCATTGAGCACGCTCCGTGGGTCTGTGCGGTTCAGACGCACAGCCGAAACGTGCGCTTCAACGCGGCCGTCGCCCACCGACACGCGGCCCGGACGCGTCAGCTCCGTGTCCCATCCCGGTACCGGGCCGGATGAGGGCCGAGACTGGCCCAGGATGACGGCCACCTGCAGCGCGGAGGGCCGCTGGGCTGCCAGGCACACACACACGCACGCGCACACACACACACAGAGCAGACGCACACTCAGCACACACGCCACTGCCGCCGACACCTCACCCATGATGCAACTCAACCAGCCCTGGAGAGAGAGAGAGAGAGAGAGAGAGAGAGAGAGAGAGAGAGAGAGAGAGAGGGAGAGATGGGGGGGGGGGGGAGAAGAGAGAACAGAAACAATTCAGAATGTTGTTGAGAGTGATGTGTGTGGCCATCACTAGTTTTAGGTCAGTTTATTCTGTTGGATTTGTGTTTTTGTGTGTGTGTGTGTGTGTGTGTGTGTGTGTGTGTGCGTCATCACTAAAGTTTTAGATTTATTGAGCATGTGGGATTTTTGTGTGTGTGTTAGAAGTAAGATTTTAGATATGCTGAGCAAGTTGAATTTGTGTGTGTGTGTGTGTGTGTGGTAGCTGTAAGATTTCAGAAAAGTGCAACAAATTAGAACAGTTTTTTAGCAAGCATTTTTTATAGCTGCTGTGTTGATGTTTATTATTACATGCTTATTAACAGTGAATAACAACTCAGTATTTGTGTGTGTGTGTGTGTGTGTGTGTGTGTGTGTGTGTGTGTGTGTTATTAACAGTGAATAACAACTCAGCCTATGCTAGCATATTCAGGTCTGGCAGTTAAATATTAAATTTGACCCTAACTCTAAAACACAATATTACCTTTCAAATATGACACAACGACTTGTAGGTCTAGTAGTTTAATATTAAATTGGCTCCTAACCCTAAATCACAGTATTAGCCTACTGTGCCTCTTTGCGGTTTTTCGCATAGAAATCCATTTCGGCTTGGGACATTTTGGTATAGTGCATAATCAATAGGATAATTTGCATGTACACATGATAATACACTAGTGGGCAGATTATCAGCAAATAATACATGTAATGCTTTCTTAAGAGGACAAGAAGGTGGTGTAGGCTACATTCAATGCTAGCATTCAGCTAGAATCTCCAAAGCTATCTACATGTCTCCACTTGCAATACATGACATCAGACACAACTTTTAGTTGGGAGGGTTGTTGGGAGCCCCAAGTTTAGCTAAATAAGTTTAGCCAGTGGCGGTCCGCACCGCACACAGGTCTCGAACCTGCTACCCCACAAGTTACAAACTCCCGGCCAACTGAGCTAAAAGCCCAAGCTTCTAACTCAGCGTGTTAGAAGTGCCCATGGAATTGGATGATGAGGATTTACACGTACTGCCGCCAAGCTAGCCACGCTAGCTGGCCTCCGTTACATATGCAAATGATCTATACAAAATATCAATCAAATTAATCTGAGAAAAGTTGGTATTGACTTTTATCGCAAAATTGCTCATCTCGCTCTGTCTATAGAGATTACCAACGTGTCGTCATCACACACAATGCATTCTGGGTTTGCCCCGGAATTAGACCCTAGCAACAATCTCTGACTAGACTCGCAAAATATATTAAAAAAATTTGGGTGAAAAAAAATTTGATCGGGAGTATGAACGGGAGCTACGATGTGGCCGTAAAAAAGTTACAGCTTAACTAACCGCTATCTCCGGGTCAAGATGGCACAGTTTATGACAATTTTGACGTATCTTGGCAATCCCTATAAGGGTGTCGCATGTTAGTCTGGTGTTGAAACTAGTATTCAGCAGCTAACCTAGACGTACATACTTTGGAGATAACAGTCTGATTTCCCAGCACCTTTGTTCCCCAAATGTGCCAACTCAGACCCACCGTAATGCATTCTGCGCTGCCTGGAAGGTGCCATTAGGGGCAAAACACCATTGAGCCTTTGTGGGCCAGTTTACCTAGCCCAAGCCTTTAGCATTAGCTTGTGTTTGTCTGTTATCAACAGATACCAGCCACTACACATTAGCTTGTGTTTGTCCTTTATCAACAAATACCAGTCGCTACACATTAGCTTAGCTTGTGTTTGTCCGTTATGAACAGATACCAGCCGCTACATATTAGCTTAGTTTGTGTTTGTCCATAATCAACAGATACCAGCCGCTACATATTAACTTAGCTTGTGTTTGTCCGTTATCAACAGATACTAGTCGCTATACATAGCTACATATTAGCTTGTGTTTGTCCGTTATCAACAGATACTAGTCGCTATACATTAGCTACATATTAGCTTGTGTTTTCCCATTATCACCAGATACCATTCGTTACATATTAGCTTAGCTTATGTTTATACGTTATCAACAGATACCAGCCGCTACACATTAGCTTAGCTTGTATTTGTCCATTATCAACAGATACCAGCCGCTACACATTGGCTACACATTAGCTACACATTAGCTTGTGTTTGTCCATTTTCAACAGATACCAGTCGCTACACATTAGCTTAGCTTGTGTTTGTCCGTTATGAACAGATACAAGCCGCTACACAGCTTGTGTATGTCCATTATCAACATATAACAGCGACTACACATTAGCTTGTGTTTGTCCATTATCAACAGATTTCAGCCGCTACACATTAGCTTGTGTTTGTCTGTTATCAATAGATACCAGCCACTACACATTAGCTCGTATTTTTTCCGTTATCAACAGATACCAGCCGCTACACATTAGCTTGTGTTTGTCCGTTATCAACAGATACCAGCCGCTACACATTAGCTTGTGTTTGTCCGTTATCAACAGATACCAGCCGCTACACATTAGCTAAGCTTGTGTTTGTCCGTTATCAACAGATACCAGCCGCTACACATTAGCATAGCTTGTATTTTTCCATTATCAACAGATACCAGCCGCCACACATTAGCTTAGCTTGTGTTTTTCCGTTGTCAATAGATACCAGCCGCTACACATTAACTTGAGCTTGTCCGTTATCAACAGACACCAGCCGCTACACATTAGCTTGTGTTTGTCCGATATCAACACATACCAGCCGCAACACATTAGCTTGCGTTTGTCTGTTATCAACAGATTCCAGCCGCAACACATTAGCTTGTGTTTGTCCGTTATCAACACATACCAGCCGCTACACATTAGCTTGAGTTTGTCCGTTATCAACCAGCCGCTACACATTAGCTTGCGTTTGTCCGTTATCAACAGATACCAGCCGCTACATATTAGCTTAGCTTGTGTTTGTCCGTTATCAACAGACACCAGCCGCTACACATTAGCTTGTGTTTGTCCGTTATCAACAGACACCAGCCGCTACACATTAGCTTGTGTTTGTCCGTTATCAACAGATACCAGCCGCTACACATTAGCTTGTGTTTGTCCATTATCAACAGACACCAGCCGCTACACATTAGCTTGTGTTTGTCCGTTATCAACAGATACAACAGTGTTTGTCCATTATCAACAGATACCTTAGCTTAGCTTGTGTTTGTCCATAATCAACAGATACCAGCCGCTACACATTAGCTTAGCTTGTGTTTGTCCGTTATCAACAGGTACCGGCCGCTACACATTAGCTTGTGTTTGTCTGTTATCAACAGGTACCGGCCGCTACACATTAGTTTGTGTTTGTCCGTTATCAACAGATACCAGCCGCTACACATTAGCTTAGCTTGTGTTTGTCCGTTATCGATAGATACCAGCCGATACACATTAGCTTGTGTTTGTCCGTTATTGATAGATACCAGCCGATACACATTAGCTTGTGTTTGTCTGTTATCGACAGATTCCAGCCGCTACACACATACCAGCTGCTACACATTAGCTTGTGTTATCCATTATTGTGTTAATCCGTTATCAACAGATACCAGATGCTACACGTTAGCTTGTGTTACGACCTGGCTCAGGGCTGCAAAATAAAGGGGGAGGCCGACAACAAATGCAGCGGTTAACCAAATGAATATTTACTAAAAGTAATCAACAATCACACCCTCCTAAGGTGTACACAGTAAGCCAACAATTAGGCAAGGGACTTTTAGGCACTTCTAACAATAAAGTTTGGGGAAAGTGTAGCATTGATCGGATTCTCAGGACTTGCTTTAGCTTAGCAGAGGTTTTATATGGTAGCTAACAGCTAACTAGCTTTAGATTGGGGAGATTTTCTTGTGCCACTTTTTCACGTAGAAAAACATAGTTCTAGGACTAGGTCCTCTTTATCCCTGCAGCACAATGTGCTCCTCCACATAGAAGAGAAACATGTTCTAGGACTAGGTCCTCTTCATCCCTGCAGCACAATGTGCTCCTCCACATAGAAGAGAAACATGTTCTAGGACTAGGTCCTCTTTATCCCTGCAGCACAATGTGCTCCTCCACATAGAAGAGAAAACATGTTCTAGGACTAGGTCCTCTTTATCCCTGCAGCACAATGTGCTCCTCCACATAGAAGAGAAAACATGTTCTAGGACTAGGTCCTCTTTATCCCTGCAGCACAATGTGCTCCTCCACATAGAAGAGAAAACATGTTCTAGGACTAGGTCCTCTTTATCCCTGCAGCACAATGTGCTCCTCCACATAGAAGAGAAATTCGGTATTTATCACTTTAAGCCCCTTCTGGAGTGCCCCAAATACTGGGCTCATTTAGAATCCCTCCATGTGCTTTAGAATAGCTTACTATTTGCAAGAATGTCCTTAAAACATAGGGTCCATGATGCTTTCCTCAAGCACTTTTTACTGTATTGCTTAAATAAACCAAGTGGTTGATGGTGTCCGTTGATGTTCCAAAACAATTATTGTAGCGAGAGCAGTTTCCGTCACGTTTTACTTGTATTATGAACATTCTGGAACTATTTTTTGGTGTAGCAATACCAACTAGCACACAAAAAGGCAAATAAGTAAGGGATAATGGCCGCCGAGGTGTCCCGATATAAGAAAAATAATGGTCGACGCGAAGGCGAAGAACAACCCGACGGCACAGCCGACCTCGAAGGCCGTTATCCCGCTTATCACCCAGTTGCAACTAAAATGTATCTATGGTAAGCAAGTGTTTAAAACATAAAAGAAACATGTGGCTCCGTTTAGAAAGAAGTTATCCCATTCGGTTGGGGTACTATTTTCATATGAAAGAAGATCCGCAAGTCTGCATTCTAAAGAGCATTGATAGTGAACACTGGTGAAACTTTTTCAACCCAACAATGCCTCAGGTGTCCTGTTATCAAGAATTAACGGACACTGTTACGAGGTCGAGAGTGTTTGCTGTTTGCTTTCCCTGTTTGCCTGTTTCTTTCCCTGTCTTTGCGTCTCCTTGCCTATAGGTGGAGTTTGTGGTCCTATTGTGGGCGTTGCCTGTCTGGGTGTTACTGACTGTTCTGTAATGGCTGGACAGACACCCTGACAGCCAATCAGAAAACAGTGTTCCATTCCACCGGATGATAAAGCTGGATAGGAACTGTATTTCGCTAGGATAATTGTTTTGGAACATCAATGGACACCACTAGCCACTTGGTGAGCAGCATAAGTTTGAAAATAAAGGTTTAAGGTTGTTTTAAGGACATTATCGAACATGCACAAAGCAAGCCATTCTGATGCAGAAAAGGGGGATTCTAATGAGCCAGATATCCACAGGAACAATCATCAAAATGTTGTTGATTGTATGTCATCCTAGACTCTCCAGAAAGGGGCTAAACATGCTAAAAAGTGAACTTCCCCTTTAATGTTCCTATTGGGCTTAAAGGAATGATCCGGAGTGAATCAACCCATAACCCTGTTGTTTCTCATTGCTAAATGCTGTTGATAGCTATGAGAATGACAGAATTGTGGACGATAGTGAAATGGCACCCAACGCTAGCTGATGAGGGTATCAAAGTTTCGTTTCATATGCCACCATCTGTTAGTATTATCTGTTTGCATATTCAGTGTAAGTTGGACCAAATGGTGCCATTCTGAATGATACCCAATGATGGCAATCTGAAGCATCAAAGAACACGGACATAGATTTATTGACTCCAGATTTTTTCTTTAATGTTAATTCTTCCTTTGATAAGGGTTTATAAGGGTTAATTGTTCCTGAAGAGATAGTGTCGAGCCTTTAATGGTCCCAGAAGAGATACTAACCCTTAAATGGCTCCAGAAGAAATAGTATCAACCCTTTAATGGTTCCACAGGGGCTGCCACCATTGTGCCCCTTGAACAAGGCACTTAACCCCAAGTTACTCTTGGGAAGACTGGCTCTGCAAAACTTGATGACTGTAAGTCGCTTTGGATAAAGTGTGCCTGGTAGCCTATCTATACGATTGTTGGCCATTAATATATCGGCCACCAATATATCGCGCATCTCTAAAATAAATTAATAATGCCCCTTTAATGCTTCCATAGGGGTTAATAACATCCCATTAACATCTCCATAGGGGATAATAACGGTCCTTTTACGTGTCCATAAGGGATAATAACACCCCTTTAACTTCTTCATATTGGTTAAAAACACCCCTTTAAAGCCCCCACTTGCAACATTTAGGTAAAATTTCGACGTATCCTATTCATTACACCTTTATTTAAATTGCCTAGAACTCACTAGAATTGATAAATGACATGTTCTGGAGTAAAATGAGCCCCTTCATGAGATTGTCCGACCCTCCTAGAGGCAGATACCGCCTATGCAAGATCAGGAAGTGCGTCCCGCTATCGTAAGTTTTGGTTTGCAAGGAAACTAGGTCACGTGACTTAGCCGGAGCTAAGTTACTGTTTGAATTACAACACGATTTGTTAATTACGCCCCTTTAATGCTTCCATAAAGGTTAATAACACCCCTTTAATGCACCCAGAAGGGTTAATAACGCCCCTTTAATGCTTCCATAGGGGTTAATAATGCCCCTTTAATGCTTCCATAAGGGATAATAACGTCCCTTTAATGCTTCCAGAAGGGTTAATAACTCCCCTTTAATGCTTCCCTAAGGGATAATAATGCCTCTTTAGTTGCTTCCTTAAAGGTTAATAACGCCCCTTTAATGTCTCCATAGAGGATTATAACGCCCCTTTAATGCTTCCTTAAAGGTTATAACTCCCCTTTAATGCTTCTTTAAGGGATAATAACGCCCCTTTAATGCTTCCATAAGGCTTTGTGTCACCCCTTTAGAAATAAGAAAATTAAAAAAATAAAGTTCAAGCACTAATTGGAAAGGGTAAATTACTAATATATATACATATGAATTAAATATCATAATAATAATAAAGTGGCAGTTGCAAAGGAAGAACAAATAGCCTAGATTTAAAACAAGAACATTGTACAGTAGAATAACA
>JAODXP020000035.1:118056-125556 GCA_027497455.2 Sardinella longiceps | reverse complement strand
ACACACACTTACCGTGCAAGGCGATGGCTTCTCTGAAAGGCTGAAGGTCTGTCTCCACGGAGTCGTCGGTCTCTGTTGGTGGTGGTCGGCTTGGTGACGTCACCATGGTGATTCTGGGCGTTGCCCTGGCGTTGCGGGGGGGTGGTACCTTCCCACACAAGAAGCTGATGAGGTCCTCTCGGCGAATCGTACGCCTGCGTTTCTTCGCCCAGGCCAAGACTTCCTGTCGACGCCGCTGTAGACCAGACTGAAGACCCAGCTCATACGAGTACTGCCTGGCTTCTGCACTCTCTACACACACACACACACACACACACACACACACACACAGGTTAGACCACACTGAAGGCCCACACACACACACACACACACACACACACACACACACAGAGACACCTCTAGGAGCTTGCTTACCTTTGTAGAGGTTAGTGACGGCAGTGGCAGCGTTCTGGAAAGGCCCCCATAGGGCCAGAGTCTGCTGTTGGCACACACGGTCTGGAGGGAGAGAGAGAGAGAGAGAGAGAGAGAGAGAGAGAGAGAGAGAGAGAGAGAGAGAGAGAGGGGGAGAGAGAGAGAGAGAGAGAGAGACGGTAGAGGGAGAAAGAGGTGGGGGGATAAGAGAGAGAGAGAGAGAGAGGGGCAGTAAGAAAGAGAGGGAGAGAGAGAGAGAGAGAGAGAGAGAGAGAGAGAGAGAGAGAGAGAGAGAGAGAGAGTGTGGAGGGGCAGTAAGGAAGAGAGTGAGGGAGAGAGAGGTGGGGGGGGCAAGAGAGAGAGAGAGGGGCAGTAAGAAAGAGAGGGGGGGGCAGTGAGAGAGAGGCAGGAAGAGAGAGAAAGAGAGAGGGATCTTTTAGGACCTTGGGAAGTTTGGTGAGTTTTCCACCCATAAGCACTGCATCACTTTATTCACCATTCTTACGCTCACACTAAGTGGGTTTACATGGACACTTCTAATCTGATTAGAAAGATTCCATGTGCATTCTGTAGAACAATATCCAAGGAGATGCATTCATAAATACTATCTAAAATGGAATATTGGGTTAAATAATCAGATTAGAAGTGTCCATGTAAACCCGCCTACTGATAACTTTCCAGAGAAAACGCCTCTCTTACAGGATTAAAGGAATACTTCCAGAGAAAACCCCTCTCTTACAGGATTAAAGGAATACTCCAGTTCCAGAGAAAACCCCTCTCTTACAGGATTAAAGGAATACTTCCAGAGAAAACACCTCTCTTACAGGATTAAAGGAATACTCCACTTCCAGAGAAAACGCCTCTCTTACAGGATTAAAGGAATACTCCACTTCCAGAGAAAACCCCTCTCTTACAGGATTAAAGGAATACTCCACTTCCAGAGAAAACGCCTCTCTTACAGGATTAAAGGAATACTCCACTTCAGAGAAACGCTCTCAGGATTAAAGGAATACTAACTTCTGCTTCAAACGTTTCCTCACAGTTCACAGCTCCAGCTTGCAATAGTTTGTCAATGGTGAAATGCCAGACCCTCGTACGAAGCTGAAGCGTAGGCCAAGGGGACGGTCAAAGTCAGGCTAGCTTGGTATAGGCACTGCAATGTAAAGTAGCCAGGTAACATTTCTCTGGTTACTTTACATTCCAGCACCTACGCTAAGCTAACGCTAAAAAAGGGCTAAAATTGAGGTTGCCAGAGTAGGACAATCAATGCATTTTTAAGACCTCAAAGACTAAAAATTAGTCTACAGCCTACAGTTGTAAACAATGTCCACAGGCCAAATGCTGAATTGTGTCTGCATGTGTGTGCAGACATGCACATGTGTGTGTGTGTGTGTGTGTGTGTGTGTGTGTGTGTGTGTGTGTGTGTGTGTGTGTGGCCTACGGCTGTAAACCTAGCCTAGTAGCCTATTGCTGTTAACCATGTACAGTGTGTGCATTGGCCAAATGCTGAATTGTGTCTGTGTATGTGCGTGTGGGTGTGTGTGTGTGTGTGTGTGTGTGTGTGTGTGTGTGTGTGTGTGTGTGTGTGTATGTGTGTGTGTCCTACTGCTGTATACCTAGCCTCGTAGCCTATTGCTGTAAACTAAGTACAATGTGCATTGGCCAAATGCTGAATTGTGTCTGCATGTGTGTGTGTGTGTGTGGGTGTGTGTGTGTCTGCGTGTGTGTGTGTGTGTGTGTGTGTGTGCGTGTGTCCTACTGCTGTATACCTAGCCTCGTAGCCTATTGCTGTAAACTAAGTACAATGTGCATAGGCCAAATGCTGAATTGTGTCTGCATGTGTGTGTGTGTGTGTGTGTGTGTGTGTGTGTGTGTGTGTGTGTGTGTGTGCGTGTGTGCCTACTGCTGTATACCTAGCCTCGTAGCCTATTGCTGTAAACTAAGTACAATGTGCATTGGCCAAAATTCTGAAATGGTTTTTCATTCATCACACAACACACAACGTACAGAGAGAATGTCAGATTTGTAGATTGCACCTATTCCTACACTCACAACACACACTGTACACACTCAGCTTACACATAGCTAGCTTGGCGGCAGGACGTGTAAATCCTCATCACCCAATTCCTTGGGCGCTTCTAACGGCTGAGTTAGAAGCTCAGGCTTTTGGCTCAGTGGTTAGAGCGCCCGATTCCCACGCCGGGAGTTTGTAGCTTGCAGGGTGGCGGGTTTGAGACCCGTGTGAGGACCACCGGCTACACACACACACACACATTAATGGGATTCTCTCTGTACACTGTGGGCTTCAGTCCGGTTGTGTGTGAATGAATACAGCAACATGGGTTTGGCCTTAATTCACTCACCATCTATGTGTGTGTGTGTGTGTGTGTGTGTGTGTGCGTGTGTGATGCATGAAATTACAGACTACAGCATCATGAGTTTACATTCACTTAATGTTTATATATATGTATGTGTGTGTGTGTGTGTGTGTTTGGGTGTTTCAGAGAGGCCATCGCCTTGCACAGTAATTCTCTCTCTCTCTCTCTCTCTGTGTGTGTGTGTGTGTGTTTCGGAGAAGCCATTGCCTTGCACGGTAACTGTGTGTGTGTTGCATGTTTTAGTTGTGTGTGAATGAATACAGTAATATGGGTTAGGCTGCACGCGTGCGTGCGTGCGTGCGTGCGTGCGTGCGTGCGCGTGTGTGTGTGTGTGCGCGAACACAGTAACATGGGTTAGGCTGTTTATGTGTGTGTGTGCATGTGTGTGTGTGAGAGAGAGAGAGAGAGGTTCTCCTTATGCATTAAACAACACAGTCTGGATATTTTGCATTATCCTTACAAGACAAACCGTTTGTAGCTCACAGCTATGTGCGAGACATAAAATCTTTCATACCTAACTATTCTGTTCAGGGTTTTTCACCTTATCAACAAGTTTATGTTTTCATTCTGGGTTTGCCGAAGACCCATCAAACATTGCAGTGCTTTTGCACCCCAGACGCCAGAACTGCGTCTGAGTGTGTGTGTGTGTGTGTGTGTGTGTGTGTGTGTCACAAACGGTGCCGGTATAGCCTATGGTAGTGAACGTGATTTACTGACTGTAAGTCGACAGACACCATAATCTTTTCCACTGCCTGGCATGATGGCTGCCGGAACTGAACTGAATTAGCCTCGGCCTTCGTCTGATCCGTATGTGCGATGGAAGACTGATACGTTACCGCTAACATTACCCAAAGAAAGGCCTTCTCTCAGACCGAGTTATTTTCATCCACAAAAACTAACTCCTCCCTGGTAGCCTATTCGCCATTTTGTTCGTCGGAAACATAACTACTGGCAAATCAGTTGCCCTGCCCGACTGTCTACAGTCATTTCTGACGGTGAAAATCATTCTGTAAATCACAGACAAAAAAGCTGGACGTGATATTTCCCGTGTGAAATGAGTTGACTAGCCGTTAGCGCTGGTCGCAGAGACAGACTAGCTGCCATAGCCCCAGTCCCCAGCTAGCATTACAAGCTAACCAAACAACAAGGCAACTAAATCAGATTTCCGCTACCGCCCTTGTTAGCCGTTTCTGGCGACTTGCACTAATGCATTTCAGTGGTTTGGTCAAGATAAAGTCAAAATGCTGTCTGAGAGATTTAGGTACCGCTGACTGGTTTACTTATGTTGACTGCAATACAGTCACCGAACAGGTAAAAGTGAACTTGACGTCTGTCACTTGTACGAGCTGGGTCATCCGTCAGCCTGCAGCTGTTGGCTATCTATGCCTTAAATTACCTCGGTCTACACTTTTGCGTTTGAGAGCAAACCGTCAACAAACGACTGAATTACGTTATGTTATGTTACGTTACTTGAAATGCAATTCGTTTAGCTAACTAGTCTTGGTTTGTCAGTGGATATACAATAACGTTACTGCGCTCAGGAAAGTTATGGTCAAATGGTTAGCGTTACTTATCACAAGCTAGCTATAGCTCCGCTAGCAGACTAGAACTAGGCTAGTGCTCCAGTGCCCTTGTTAGCTAGCTAGCTAGTCAGCTTAGCGATATTCACACCTTTGTACAGCTGAGCCACTGCGGTAGCAGAGTTTTGAAACAGATGCCATAGTTTCTGCTGGCTCTCTTCGGTGTCCTCTTCCACCGGTTCGTCTCTCTCAGCCTCTGCTAAACATTGGCGCTCCCATTTTGAGAACCAATGTTCGGGTCCGTGTTCATGGATCTCCGCTTCGCTCTCTTCCTTTTTCTTCTCATCCATACCGTCTTCTTCTTCCCTTCTTCTTCTTCTCCTCGACAACGCCTCAGTAGGCTACACACGGCGCGTCCAAATAATGCCCCAAAATGAAGTCAAATTAATTCCGTTATATGTTCTCTATACGGATTTGCCTAACGGCTATCCCCCCAGCTATGCATTGTAGCCGATGTAGGAGTCCAAATCACTCGGCCTGTCTGTCCAGTCCCAGGACCCAAACACTCTGAGGGGAGGAGGAGCTTCACTCGCACTCTCTTCAAAACAACACGCCATGCTAGCAGAGAGGATTCAAGCGGAGCGAGAGGTGTCAACGCTGGTTCAGTTCCTGGTTCTATTTTTGCAGGGGAGGGGGAAAAATCTTTATGCAGACTTAAAGAATGTTTTCTTATTGTGATGTAATGATTTATGCAGACTTAAAGAATCTTTCTTATTGTGATGTAATGCATTTATGCAGACAGGAAGTATTCAGTTTGCTCCCATTGAAATGTATTATGATGCCTTATCTTGCTCAGTATTCCATGATCTTTGATGCTAGTCAACAATCCCGCCTCTCTGTGCTCTAGCGTAAGCCGATTGGCTAGGTTTAGCTGTGGGCGTGGTCTGGGGAGTTGCAAGAAAGGATTTGGTTGGATCTTCGAAATTCTATGGGGGCGTCAGACAACAAAACAGTAGGCTATCTCACAAACACACACCAGAGAGGATTCAAGCGCACACACACACACACACACACACACACACACACACACACACACACACACACACACACACACACACACACACACACACAGGGTGCGGTTTACAAACAACCCATAGACAATTCTGCAAGTTTAGTTTAGTTTAGACTTCTCAAAGTGATGTGTCTAATCTTCCGTTGTGAACAAACTAGAAAAACACAGTCTGGAAATGTGAATCCACTGATGGATTCATTTAGGTTTAAATTATAGCCTACTCAGCAGCAGCTCGGCTTTACTAGATCCTTTTGAATTTGAGAGACTAAACACGTATCTCTCGGCTACTGTTCTACATATCACAGTCTTCAAACAACTTCAGTACACTTCATGTGAGCAAACTAACATTCGGCATTTCAAATAGGCTATACAAATGGTGTGTGTGTGTGTGTGTGTGTGTGTGTGTGTGTGTGTGTGTGTGTGTGTGTGTGTGTGTGTGTGTGTGTGTGTGCGCACACCAAGCGAAACAGCAGCAACCCGAGGCACGTGTTTCAGAAATAAGTAAACAAGTCGAATGTGGAAGAGAACCTTGTCGCCACCTTGTGGCCGTGGAGTGTTACTGCAGCTGTCTTGTCATCAAACGTCTCTCTCTCTCTCTCTCTCTCTCTCTCTCTCTCTCTCTCTCTCTCTCTCTCTCTCTCTCTCTCTCTCTCTCTTTCCTGTGTTCATTGTGTTGGCCTCAAGGGGGCAGAAGGAGCTGGCAAAAGTTACAATATGCTATATATTATGGGATGTGTGATCAGACTGTTTAGCCACCATTCCTACAGTGCATACATGCGATCAGTTCAGACACTTTATAGCCATCAGTCATCTCTAGCCTTATTGCTAATGTCTTTTCACCATTGTATTATTTATTGTTTATTGTATTATTTGTATTGCTGGTGTGCTTATGTATATTGGAGTTATATTACATGTCTACAGGGACCTAGCCTGGGCGAAAGCGCCATACAGTCATACATACTATGTCATACAGTCTGGCCCAACGCAATTGAAATAGGTTTCCGTTTGGATATGACGTATTCCCTCGACTGGCTCTCGCGCCTACAACTTTCGCTTTCAGTATTAACAGATCTCTCGCAAGTTCTGATCTATTTTGACATCGTAGTGGCAATAAATCCTCAAGATCATGGATGCTAATGTCATGTACCAATTTTGTGAATGTAATTCGAAAGTGGGGGAGAGAATAACAAACGCGTCCCTATCCTGTAGAACTACAAGATTTTGAGACATCGCTCTAAACTGTGTGCTGATTGGCTAAACCGTAGAGTAACCGAGAGAAAGGCGGGAAGGGGGGTTTATTCCAGACTATGTGCGGAGATAAAATGTTTAGCGGAGGTACTTAGGATGGCATTGCCAGGCTAACAGGGACCTATAGCACCTGTTTAAAAAAAAAAAAAAAAAAAATATATATATATATATATATATATATATATATATATATCTCCTCTCTCTCTCTCTCTCTCTCTCTCTCTCCATCCTCCTTCTCTCTCTCTCTCTCTCTCTCTCTCTCTCTCTCTCTCTCTCTCTCTCTCTCTCTCTCTCTCTCTCCAGTCTCCTCACTCTCTCAAATTCAAATTGAAATGGTGCTTTACTAGCATGTCTGTGCATGGATACAGTGTTGCCAAAGCAGTGGCTAGACAAATACAATAACATAGCATACAAATAACAGGCAAGATAAATAACGGCAAGATAAATAACAAGTTCCAATCCATCAGTAATAGTACAGAATGGTACAGTAATGTAGGTGTAAAGGTGTGTGTGTGTGTCTGTGTATGTGTGTATGTGTGTGTGTGTGTGTGTGTGTGTGTGTATGTGTGTGAGAGAGAACAAGCATGCATGCGAAGGCATATCTTTAATCTATTTGCATAGGCATCGAACATACTAGGTTTCTTAAATGGACCTACACAGGCAGCATTTAATACATGTGGAGTCCCTCAGGTCATGGCACTTTAAGACATATTGGCCTGCTAAAGCAGCAGAAGGCCCCACACCCAGCAGTATGGACATTTATTTTGTTTTTGGTTACAAGGTCTTTGGAATTTGGAATGGATTTTTAGAGTCTGGTGAAGTGTGCTTGTCTTAAGGTGTCATCATTTTATTTTGTGCAGTGTAGAAGGAA
>JAODXP020000035.1:90000-102500 GCA_027497455.2 Sardinella longiceps | reverse complement strand
GAATGTTTATTAGGGTAAGTGTAGCTAGGTAGTAGGTCTAATGTTAATGGGGGTAAGTGTAGCTAGGTAGTAGGTCTAATGTTAATGGGGGGTAAGTGTAGTGTAGTTAGATTGCGGCTTTGGCAGCTGATTCATGTGACTGCAGAGCAGAGCCCTTATTAAAACTCTGGTGAAAGGCAGGGAATATAACATCAGCTGAAGAACAAACACTAACTCTTCATTTTTATCAATATTAATTTAAATTTAATTAAAGAATCCTGTCTGAGACTCCTCCACTCCGCCACAGTAACCATATTAAAGAATATTAAGTTAGGGGTAATGTATTGTCCACTGGTCATTATAGAAAAATATTTCCCAAGAAGAAGAAGAAGAACAACGGGTTGAACAAGTTAGGCCCAACCCAGGTCTGGGCAAACTAAGGCCCGGGGGCCACATACGGTCCGCTGAGCTATTTAATCCGGCCCGTGGAGCCTTCCCAAAGTAGAATAATTGATCTTTTAGCCAAGGAGACATAGATCATAGACCTAAATTATCAAATTTGTTGTAGTCATGAAATATAAATCCTCCCTTTTAACCCTGCATGTTAATATGTCCTCTGAAGAAAGTGAGGCTACTGGTTTGAGACTTGCCAGTTTACCGGCATCAACCGGTTGATGGTTAACACCCAGCCCGTTAGTGAAAATCTGAATGCCAATGTGGCCCTTCAGCCAAAATAATTGCCCACACCTGCCCTAACCTGTAAGTTGTACCACTATGATACCTTAGTGATGTGTCCTAACCTAGAACAGATAAGGCCCTAACTAACCTGAGATCTGGGAACACTTCTCCTAGAACAGGGTTGACCAGTGTTGTAGCCTCCCCAAATAGTCTTGATACAGCTACTCTCCTCAACTATAGTCATTCTCCCCAACTACATTTGATAGAGCCAGTCTCCTCAACCAGACCTGATATAGCCTGTCTCCACAACTAGACATTCACATCCTCCCCAACTACTCTTGATATTGACAGTCTCTCCAAGTAGACTTGATACAGCCAACCTCCCCAACTACCAGGTGGCTCAGTGGAAGAGTGCTGGGCTGCAGTGTGAGTATGTGTGCTGCCTTAGAGGATATGGGTTCAATGCCTGAGAAGGACTAAGTGTGTGTGACTGTGTGTGAGTGAGATGGAATAAGTGATGAGTGAATGAGGAGACCTTGGCAAACTGGTGAAAGAGGGTAATTGTTGGGTATAGGCAGAAAAACAAGTCATTTTGGTTTCCTCAGGTGCAAAGTTTGACCACCTTAAAAACTTCATAATCCCCTGCATCTATCCTGTAATTCTTCAGGGGGCCAAGTAAGCCCCCCCATTTCTTTCTCTTTCACACTTCATCTTCTGCTCCTCTCCCCCATGGGATTCATCTTTGGCTTAGTCCATGGAGGTCCTCCACAGGTCCTTTGTCAGCAGGCAGAGCTGGGATTGAACCAGCAACCTTGAGGATGGGGGTATCCTGAGGCCAGTATAGTATAGCACTTAAATAATGTCTTCAGTCCACATTTATGCTTTCATCCAAAGCAACTCACATTGTGCTAATTATAAATTACATGAGGACCAGTCACCCACAAGAATAACAGTGGCAACTAGGATTTGAACCCATAATGTATAGACTATTAACATGGAAGTCATATTCCTTAACCACTACACCACCCCAGACCCAATAAAGATGGAACAGAAACTGTATAATGTCTTCTGCACTGATTAGCCTACTGAAGGTCCTAGTGTCAGTGGTCAATTATTGAACAATAAAAACGTTACACATTGTACCTTTAATCCATATTAAAGAATCTTGTCTGAGACTCAGTGACCACAGAAACCAAACAGTTCATTCAGGAGATTCCTTTTATTCTCACCAAATCATGGGAGCAGTAAGCAACAGGAGTGTGTGTGTGTGTGTGTGTGTGTGTGTGTTTTTGAAGGGATAAAGCATCTAACAGGAGTGTGTGTTTGTATGAAGGGATAGAGCATCTAACAGGAGTGTGTGTGTGCGTGCATGGGTGTGTGTGTGTGTGTGTCTGTATGAAGGGATAGAGCATCTAACAGGAGTGTGTGTGTGCGTGCATGGGTGTGTGTGTGTGTGTATGAAGGGATAGAGCATCTAACAGGAGTGTGTGTGTGCGTGCATGGGTGTGTCCGTATTAGAAAAGCTTTGCTTTAAGTGTTTCACACAATTCTGTAAATTGTAACAATTCTGTAAAACTTCTTCTCTAATATGAGTGCTATAGAAATTCTTCAAATAACCTCAACCTTCAACCCCTCAAATTTAAACAAAGAAACCCCAACCTCATATTACAATTGCCTTCCAACTAGGTCAAGACATGCATCTCGGCAAACAAGAATAGAGTTTACATTTGAGTAAATTCCCTGAAATTTAGTTATAAGTTAAAAAGATATCTTAACAAAATATAAACATCACAGTATTTTTTAAATATCACATATTTAGAGAAAGACTTCTTCTGGGTGTGAAGTGAAAACTTATAGAGGTTTGTGTAGTTTGGGGGTTGCCAGAAGGTTTGTGCTTTACTGTATATTCAGACCGTAAGCGATAAATTGGCAAGAGTTGAAGAAGACTCCCAAGAAACATCGCTTGAGCTCAGCAACCAAAACGACAAAGTTGCCCATGACGTTAGCATTCAAACGTTCGATCCTGCTTCTCTACAGGCATCTCACTGGTAAATCGTCATTCTGATTGGTAGCTACACTGTATCATAGCTCATTACATAGAATTAACCAAAGTTTAACTTTATTTTATCGCCCAAGTTTCATCGCCCACCAAACCTGCCACCGAAATTGCCCATCTCTATACAAAGTCAATTACTTCCGTCGCCCATGTCACCTGAATCGCTTTTGGTCTGAACACACAGTTACTTCAACCATGGAGAGGACCTGACCTGACCTGACCTGACCTTACACGCACATATCTTGGTGAGGGATCGCAGGGATGTTTGTCATCCATCTTGGTGAGGTATCACAGGGCCAAGAGCCTATGCCGTGAGATATGTGGGAGCAGGAGGCCTGAGCTGGAAAGGGGGGTGACTCAGTGACTTAAAGGGCAACTTCAATCATTTTTAACAAGAGCTCTATTGCTCAAGCTACTTGAGATTAGCCAATACTGAAGACGCAAGACATTTTGGTCCAACCCTATAGGTTACCTTGAACAAAGAATAATCACTTACAACTAGCCCAATGGGGCAGAATTTTGAACTGTATTTTTAACATCTTAACATACTCCAAATGTTATAGAATAGAATAGAGCTCTTGTCGAAAATGACTGAAGTTGCCCTTTAAGAATAAGATGTACCCATCCCTCTGGGAGTGAGTCTGAATGGGGCAGTAGCATGCATGTGTGTGTGGCTCACGCCAACAGCTGCAGCCTCTCCGTGCCTGTGTCACAGTGACAGGACAGATTTGAACCCTGATCCAGCTGCTGCAGATTTGAACCCTGATCCAGCTGCTGCAGATTTGAACCCTAATCCAGCTGCTGCAGATTTGAACCCTGATCCAACTGCTGCAGATTTGAACCCTGATCCAGCTGCTGCAGCCTCTCTCCGTGCCTCTGTGTCACAGTATCAGTAGTCTACAGATTTGAACCCTAATCCAACTGCTGCAGATTTGAACCCTGATACAACTGCCGCAGCCTCTATCCGTGCCTCTGTGTCACAGTATTAGTAGTCTACAGATTTGAACCCTGATCCAACTGCCGCAGCCTCTATCCGTGCCTCTGTGTCACAGTATTAGTAGTCTACAGATACGAACCCTGATCCAACTGCTGCAGATTTTAACCCTGATCCAACTGCTGCAGATTTGAATCCTAATCCAGCTGCTGCAGCTTCTCTCCTCTCTGGCTCTGGGTCACAGTAACGGTACAGATCCTCTGCTCTACTCACAATGCAATAGGACAGACACAAACAGAGACCAGGGGAACATGCTAGAAGAACAAAAAGCATAAGGGCTATTTACACAAACTTTACAAACCCTCAACCCAACAGGTTGACTTCTTTTAAACAGGGGTTGAGTGCTTCTTTTAGGTTTTCAACACTTGCTTAAGATTACAGAAGATAAACAAAAAATGGGAGATCAGCGGGATAGCGGCCTTAGGTGATCTGTTCTAGTATTCTACACCTCCATCTCTCCATTTATTTCTAAAAAACCAGTCACCTCGTAGGCCGTTATCGCTTACATGTATCTGAATGCATCTAGATTCACTTAGCATATCTATTCCCCTTACACAGTTAGCACACTAGCATCAGCAAGTAGATGCATAAATGTAAAATAGAGCTAGAGCTGTTCCCCTTATAAAGTTAGCACACTAGCATCAGAGCTATTGCAGTTTTATCACAATAGCATCAGTTAGCCGTGATAGAACAGTAGCTATTAGTAAGTAGAGCTATTCCCCTACAGAGTAAGAAAAACTAGCATCAATAGGGCTAGCGCTATAATAGCTGTAAAAACTTCCATCACAATCTTGATGCTGTAATGCTAATGTGTTAAAAGGACACAAGTACGTTATAGATGGGTTTATGACAATTACTTTTTGGTGCAGGAGGTGTATATGAACGTGTCAGGGATTAGTATATATACACTAGGCAGTGTCTGTGGGTAGTATTAGTATTCTACACTAGGCAGTGTCTGTGGGTAGTATTAGTATGAGTACACTAGGCAGTGTCTGTGGGTAGTATTAGTATGAGTACACTAGGCAGTGTCTGTGGGTAGTATTAGTATAAGTACACTAGGCAGTGTCTGTGGGGAGTATTAGTATTCTACACTAGGCAGTGTCTGTGGGTAGTATTAGTATGAGTACACTAGGCAGTGTCTGTGGGTAGTGACTGAGTATTCTACACTAGGCAGTGTCTGTGGGTAGTATCAGTATGAGTACACTAGGCAGTGTCTGTGGGGAGTATTAGTATGAGTACGCTAGGCAGTGTCTGTGGGTAGTATTAGTATGGGTAAACAGACGGACTGTAGCAGACTGCATGTAAACAGACATACTGTAGCTGGGTGTATATGGGTGA
This sequence comes from Sardinella longiceps, assembly GCA_027497455.2. Classification (NCBI taxonomy): domain Eukaryota; kingdom Metazoa; phylum Chordata; class Actinopteri; order Clupeiformes; family Clupeidae; genus Sardinella; species Sardinella longiceps. Next base: position 97,455 of record JAODXP020000035.1, on the reverse strand, counting down.
ACAGACATATTGTAGCAGACTGCATAGCTCTATTGTGTTGAACTCTTACATAACATTACATCTTAAGTTATACTATGTCTGAATACCTCCACATACATCATTTTTCACAGTGTCCTGGATGCATGTTTGAATCTGTTCATCTCTAGTTTGAATTTAAGTGGTATGGGATGTCTAGTTTGGTTCTAAGTGGTATTGGATGTCTAGTTTGGTTCTAAGTGGTATGGGGGTCTCTAGTTTGGTTCTAAGTGGTATGAGGATGTCTAGTTTGGTTCTAAGTGGTACGGGGGTCTCTAGTTTGGTTCTAATTGGTATGGGGATGTCTAGTTTGGTTCTAAGTGGTATGGGGAATCAGTGTCGTGGATGGAAGTTTGAGTCTTTTTGTCCTTGAGAACATCTCTAGTTCAGCTCTAAGAGGTATGGGGATCTCTAGTTCAACTTTAAGTACTTTCCTCATCTTCAGGCATGTGGGACGGGAGAGGGACATCACTGTTGCAGTGTTGTAACTCCGCCCCAACCTCCTCTACAGGCTCAGCTGGTGCAGTGGGTGTGGCTCCCACTGAGCCCTCCCCCTCTGGAGGCGTGGCAATGGAACACTTGTCTGAAACATCAGAGTAAGCAGGGGTGGCTGGGGCCTCTAAAGACTGAGGAGCTGCTAGGTCTTCTTCTGCAGCAGGGGCTTGTATGAGTGACACTGGCCAAACCCCTCCCCCTCCTGCTCCAACTACCACTTCCTCTAATACTGTTTCAAGTCCTCCCACTTCCCCTAATCCTGTTTCAACTCCTCCCACTGCCCCTCCTCCTGCTGCTCCAACCCCTCCCACTGCCCCTAATACTATTTCAACTCCTCCCACTTCCCCATATCCTTGTTCTTTCTGTCCAGCTGTGTTTGTTTCGACTGTTTCCCCTGCTGCTGTTGTTCCTGCTGCTGTACTTCCTGCAGCTGTAGTTCCTGTACTTCCTGCTTCTGTAGTTCCTGTTGCTGTAGTATCTGCTGCTGTAGTTCCTGTACTTCCTGCTTCTGTATTTCCTGTAGTTCCTATTGCTGTAGTATCTGCTGCTGTAGTTCCTGCTGCTGCACTTCCTGTTGTTGTAGTTCCTGCTGGTTCTCCTCCTGCTGTAGTTCCTGCTGCTGTAGTATCTGCTGCTGTAGTTCCTGCTAGTTCTCCTACTATCTGCTGCTGTAGTTCCTGCTGTTGCAGTTCCTGCTGGTTCTCCTCCTGCTGTAGTTCCTGTAGTTCCTGTTGTTGCTGCTGCTGCATCACTCTGCTGCTCTGGGACTCTCATCCTCTTCATGATGGTTGTGACCCGAAAGGCTTTCTAACACACACACACACACACACACACACACACACACACACACACACAAACACATGGAGTTAGGGGCCATATATATATACACACACACACACACACACACACACATAAACACATGGAGTTAGGGGCCACACACACACACACACACACACACACACACACCCCCCCCCACACACACACACATAAATTATATAGTTAAAATTGATTAAAAAAAAGACTTAATATAACTTCACAGTTGCAAAACTTCATGTCAACATTCACCTTTATTGACTATGAAACACAAACAGTACAAAATCTCAGTTCTTCTATATCTGAATTGGACATATTAAAGTCTTTTTTTCACCTTGTAGCACTTGGTGTGCTCCAGATTATAAACTCATCTTTGCAGAGTGATGCTTTCCCCAAGTCCCTAAAAAAAGCAGTCGTAAAACCCCTACTGAAAAAGAACAGCCTGGATTTCTCAGTGCTTAAAGTAATATACCGGAGAAATTTAAGCATAGCCCTTCTGCACGAGCCTTCTAACAGCAATATATTTCGCATGAAATGAAAGAATTTCAAGCAGCATAGACCTAACACGAACGCGAAACACTTAACATTGAGTCAATGTAACCTCAGATCTTAGTTTCGGTTTCCAACAGTCAGGTCCCGTTGATTCAGTGTAAAGTTTAGCAAGCTCTTTCATCAGGGCTATGCTTGAATTCACTCCAGTATATTCCTTGAACTGAATTAATTAACCAATATCCAATCTACCATTCATTGGAAAGATTCTTGACATCAAATAATTGACTAAAATTACATACATCTTAGTACTGATGCAGGCAAAACATCTGTCCTGGTGCTATTGAATCTCTGCCTTTGCTGCCTTTGACACTGTTGATCACAACATATTACCACATCGACTTCAACACTGGGTTGGGTTCACTGGTACAGTTATCAAGTGGTTAAAATCCTACTTAGATGGCAGAAGCTTCTTTGTTGCCATGGGCAATTATACTTCAACACCAATGTCCTTGATCTGTGGCGTCCCCCAGGGGTCAATCCTTGGACCTCTACTTTTCAACCTTTATATGCTCCCGCCTAGACAAATGATCACCAACGACTCAATCTTTCATCATAGCTATGCTGATGACACCCACATTTACTTACCCCCATATAGAGTTGGGGGCCGTTCATACTCTCTCTCTCTCTCTCTCTCTCTCTCTCTCTCTCTCTCTCTCTCACACACACACACACACACACACACACACACACACACACACACACACTCATTACCTTCCATTTTGCTCTGGCGAAGTTCTTCTCTATCTGCGCACACACTCCATCCTTGATGTTCTTGTCTGGGGCTGCATTTCCTGAGATCCTGGCAAGGGACAAGGGCAAGTCACACGTGTGTGTGTGTGTGTGTGTGGGGCTGCATTTCCTGAGATCCTGGCAAGGGACAAGGGCAAGTCACACGTGTGTGTGTGTGTGTGTTTATGGTACAAGATAAAGGTAGATAGGTGTGTGTGTGTGTGTGTGTGTGTGTGTGTGTGTGTGTGTGTGTGTGTGTGTTTGTACCATTCATGGTTAATGGCCTCCTGTGCTGTCATTCTGACGTCTTGGTCCACTTCCATCAGACGTACTACCAGACTCTTAGCTGCAACAAAACACACACACACACACACACACACACACACACACACACACACACACACACCCTTACACATACACCATCTAACACACTACATACATACACATGTGCTTGCTCCATGATACACATGTGCTTGCTCCCGTGATAACTTATATGTGACATAGCCTTGCCCCCGTGCTAACCTATATAGTTCACCTCTTCTGCAGCAGCCCTGCTCCCGTGATAACTTACTGTATGTGACATGGACTTGCTCCCGTTATACGTGACATGGACTGTCGTACACTGTATATGAGACATGGGGTCCATTCAACGGCACATTGTTAATCACCGGTGCATTGTGTTAGCCTAATTGAATGATAAGTTTGCCCGTTATGCTCCACACCGGTGTGCAACATGCTTCTGAGGTAGTTCACTCTCGTTTGATGGGTGTGTCAGAGGTGTTCACCAATGAGCATCTAGGTGTATCGGAAGCTCTGAGATTTAAAGTGCTAGTGCTAAATATAACACAAATTCATGTTGTGTTGGATTGTCCTCTGGTGACAGCAAAAGCAGTGGTAATATTATCATTTTGTAGTATTCCTAACATTCCTAATGTGCACCGTTACGGCAGTTTTGAATAGGCTAATGGACTTGCTCCCTGTATATGTGACATAGCCCTGTGGAGCAGAAACACCGTCCATCCAGGTCATCAGGAACAGCATACACACTTCTCCCTTAATCACTGACACATCACCATGCAAACACCATAACACCCTCCATCCAGGTAATCAGGAACAGCATACACACTTCTCCTTAACACTATACATGCACCATGTAACACACACACACACACACACACACACACACACACACACACACACACACACACACACACACACACATCACACATACATAACACACATCACACACACACACACACACATCCATTCCCTCTTTATGCAATACATAAACCATAACACCCTCCATCCAGGTAATCAGGAACAGCATACACACTTCTCCTTAACACTATACATGCACTATCTAACACACACACACACACACACACACACACACACACACACACACACACACACATACACACATTCCCTTTTATGCAATGCATAAACCATCCAGGTCATCAGAAACAGCATTTGGAGCAGAACGTACCACGTCACGTGTACAGACAGACAGACAATCAGCCTAACAGACAGACAGACGGACAGATGACAAGCTTAATAGACAGATACAGGACAGCTCAATAGACAGACAGACAGACAGACAGACAGACAGATGATCAGCCCAATAGACAGACACAGGACAGCTCAATAGACAGACAGACGATCAGCCTAACAGACAGGGCAGACAGATGACCAGCCCAATAGACAGACACTTCCATGACCTTCTTGATATTTCCACTAGAGGGCAGTATGGGGCATAATAATGCAAAGCTCTCAGCTCTAGCTGAGGCCAGTGCACTTGACTCTTACACCATCTCTTTATCTGCCAATGAGCCTTACCTGAGTCTGAAATATCACCCAATAACACTTACCTGAGTCTGAAATATTATTCAATTAGGCTTACCTGAGTCTGAAATATTATTCAATTAGGCTTACCTTAGTCTGAAATATCACCCAATAACGCTTACCTGAGTCTGAAATATTACTCAATAAGGCTTACCTGAGTCTGAAATATTATTCAATTAGGCTTACCTGAGTCTGAAATGTCGTCCCAATACGGGGAATCAAACTCATAGTCTCCTGCCAGAATCTTCCGGAACAAGTTCTTGTCATGGTTCTCATAGTCGTCATCATCGCTCTCATCATAGAATGGAGGGTTTCCAGACAAGCTGTGAGACAGACAGAGAGAGAGTGTGTTTGAGTGTGTGTGTGTGTGTGTGTGTGTGTGTGTCATAGTCATAGTCATCATCATCGCTCTCATCATAGAATGGAGGGTTTCCAGACAAGCTGTGAGACAGACAGAGAGAGAGAGAGTGTGTATGTGTGTACATGTGTGTGTGTGTGTGTGTGTGTGTTTGTGTATAGTCATGGTTGCATTATCGCACAACATCTCCAGGCTAATGTAGCTTCCAGTTATTAGCAGAGACACTTACAGCGCCTTCCATAATTATTGGCAGCCCTGGTAAGTTTGGCTTGTAACACACATAAAGGCTGCTCATGGTTCATACAAAACTGTTTTGCAGAGGCGCGATTGAATTGTCATTTGTTGATATCATTAATGGTTACAGACAATATTATGGCACACATACATTGTTATCATTCTATAATATCTTAAGAGAAAAAGTTAATGCTGTGACGTAATGTGACACCCCTGCTTATGCAGACTGAAACGCTTCACGTTTGCTGCCATAGCTCAGCATCTGCCACTATGTTGTGACCTTGAAAGATCTTTGATAAAACTGAGACGTGGTGGTTGATTGCCTTTACCAGCCGTTTTTGATGTTTGTTTATACACAATTATTCTCTTTCACAGTGGAGGAGTATATGACCGGTTTCATGAAGACCCGGGTATGTGTGAACTAAGCATGTCGGCCTCTACCTCGGCAAGTGTGAAACCACGGATCACATAAGCAAAACCATGCAAATTTAACGGAAAAGTTGGCAGTGTGAAAACGTCTAGAGAGAAAGATGTGTACGTGTGAGAGAGAGTGTGTGTGTGTGTGAGAGAGAGAGTGTGTGTGTGTGTGTGTGTGTGAAAGGTAAGTGTCCATGACTCACAGGATGTACATGATGACACCCATGGCCCAGCAGTCCACAGGACGACCATACCGCTGCCGTCCCACCACCTCTGGGGCTACCACACACACACACACACACACACACACACACACACACAAGAGGTCAAAGGACACACACACACACACACACACAAGAGGTCAAAGGTCACACACACACACACACACACACACACAAAGTCTTTAGTTGCTCAGTTAGGATTCAATTTGGGGGAGTTAAGTCAGCTGTGTGTGTCAAAACACGGAGGAAAAAGTAAGCTAAAAGGTTTCTACTGTTTTATAAATTATCAAAATGATACGTTTCTTTGATTTGATTTGTTGTCAGAGTGAATTCTAATAGGTGGTGCAACTGTTGGGCCTGTCAGGTCTGACACGTCTCTGTCCCCAAACTGCCCAATATACTGTGCTGTGCTGTGCTGGTCGTGTCTTACCCAGGTACTCAGGGAGATTTAACTGCCCAAAATACTGTGCTGTGCTGTGCTAGTGGTGTCCTACCCAGGTACTCAGGAGTGCCACAAGGTTCCTTGATGAGTCTGTTGTCAAGTTTGGCCAGGTGGAAGTCGCTTATGACGATTTTGGAATGTTTAAGACGGTTGTAGTAGACTAGGTTCTCCAGCTGAAAAAAAAAACCAATAACAGAAGAAACACAGGAAAACATGACAGGGAGCAACACTCATCTCCATGAGTTTATACTGAGACACTTCCTGATTCACTCAATGCTAGTCATTTTATCTGTAGTGCAGACCCTAGGGTAGTCTGATAGATTACCATGTGTGTAAATGACTGTGACTGTAGGTGATTGTGTGTCCTTTGCGGCCCACTGACCTTAAGGTTTCTGTGGACGATGTTGAGGGAGTGCAGGTAGGCCAGAGCCTCCATGACCTGTCTGATGACATTGCTGGTGTCTCGCTCTGAATAATAGCCTTGATCCAGGATCCAGTCAAACACCTCCCTGCCCGTGGCTCTGCTCAGCACACACAGAGCAAAGGAGATCTCAGAATACTATCTATCTGTCTGTCTGTCTGTCTGTCTGTCCATCCACCCATCCATCCCCTGGCTCTGCTCAGCACACACAGAGTAAGGAGATCTCATAACACTATCTATCTGTCTGTCTGTCTATCCATCTATCCATCCATCCATGCATCCATGCATCTATCCATCCCCTGGCTCTGCTCGGCACACATAGAGTAAAGGACATCTCAGAAGATGGCTGCAGAGCACACTACTGTACACACAGGCTACTCTGGCCATGAAGAGCAGTAAGTGTAAGAGAGAGAGAATGTGCAAAGAGAGTGCTGATACTGTGGAGTGACCAGAGACACATAGAACTGGGTGTTGTCTGCATGGCATGACTGGAGCAAATGCCGTGGTATAGGCTACAGTAGATGGCAAAGATGAAGGGCCCCAGCACTGAGCCCTGGGGTACTACTCATGTGTGTAAGGACAGACACATAGAGCTGGGTATGATGTATGATGTGGTATACAGTAGATGGCAAATAGGAATAAATTTATGTGTAGGTTAACTGAGTCAAGGAATTAATTATCATCTGGTTGATCCTAAGTACAGCGACATACAATATTCCTCTGAAATTGTACAATTTTATGTATTTTATTTTATGTATATGTATTTTATGTATTTTAATTAATAATTTAAATGAATACTTTCATACCTTAGATGCTCTCTCTCTCTCTCTCTCTCTCTCTCTCTCTCTCTCTCTGTGTGTGTGTGTGTGTGTGTGTGTGTGTCTTCTACATTTGGACCTTGAGTATGTAAATAGTT
>JAODXP020000035.1:77500-82500 GCA_027497455.2 Sardinella longiceps | reverse complement strand
TTATGGTCGGGCTATGTCAGGCTAGTAATATACCACAAGTAGGCTTGTAACAATAATCAATAAATCAATTAATTGTACAATAACTTCTAATGAGCTCAATAACTTTTCTGGCTGCAATAAATTTTATTTGCATGCTTGTTTGTTTTCCTCCTCTCTCTCTCTCTCTCTCTCTCTCTCTCTCTCTCTCTCATTCTCTCAAAGAGACAGAATTGGTTAAAAGTAAAATTCTCTCTACTGTCTCCTCTCGTTTCCTTAATAAAAAATAAAATGTATGGCGGCCAGTAAAGTTATTAAGCTCATTAAAAGTTATTGATTTATTGATTATTGTCACAAGCCTACACACACACACACACACACACACACTCCACTGAGCTACACCACACACACACACACACACACACACACACACACACACACACACACACAGACAGCTCTACCCATGTCATGCCCATTCTTCTCTGGAGTGTCTAACCAGAGCCAGTGTAAGTCCCATATGGCAAGCCACGGTTCATAAAGAGGAGAACCTACTGGCTCCAATATGTGTTATATTTTTAACATGATAGTACAGGATAAAAAGACTAAATTAATATAGCCAATCTAAGGAAAGTATGGCCAAAATTTAGCACATGGCACTCAAACATAATATATAATATTTTTTTCTGTACTAGAATGTTTCTTGTAGAGTATGCACATCCACTATGGTTCTAGTACTTCATTTGTTGTGTCTTACTATTGATATTTTATTTGTTGAGTCCTGTTGTTGATATTTTTTCCATATTCTAAATTTCTGCAGATGAATCTCCCTCACTAACTAACCTTTTCATGTTTGCACCAGTTACTCAAACATGACATGAAGTTCATACATAAACCTACCATGAAGTTCACGGTCTCACAGACATGTAGAGAAGCTACCTAGAGTGGGGCGTCGTTACAGGCCTAGGTGTGTGTGTGTGTGTGTGTGTGTGTGTGGCTCAGTTCATGGTCTCACAGACATGTAGAGAAGATACCTAGTGTGGGGGGGCGTTAGGTTATCGTTACAGGCCTAGGTGTGTGTGTGTGTGTGTGTGTGTGTGAGAGAGAGAGAGAGAGAGTGTGTGTGTGTGTGTGTGTGTGTGTGGCTCAGTTCATGTCCTCACAGGCATTAAGAGAAGTTGCCTAGTGTGGGGAGTGAGTCTATTGATCACAAGCTGAGTCTCTGTCAAGGTTTACTGTGTCAAGCTTTAAATCTGTTTTGCATACAGCATCTCCAGCAGGCCAGCTCCATATCCACCAGAATGCAAGAAATGCCATCTACTGAATTAGCCAAAAGAAGGTAAAACATACATATGACCCAGAAAGCACCAAAATGCAGGGTAAAATGTGGAGAAATAATAAAAAAAGCAATTTCCCACGGATCCCAATGGCCACCTAGTGAGGTTGAGCACGTAGTATGTGTTGAGCACCTAGTTAGTGGTGTTTGTCATCAATACACCTTTCGGTTAATGTTCATTTAAAGAGCTTCGGTAACTGCTTCTTCATTAGTTAATAAAAGGAGAATCATTCATAAAGTCTCTCTGCTGGTTCTATCGCTGATTCAGATGAAGGTTGCCCAGTTTGACACTCAATATGGCGCGTCAGAAGTGATGAATAAATTAATAAGTTTATTGCTTTGATCGACCGGCATTTGGTTCGCGTCACTGCCGCCCGTCACATCAGAAATAAATGGCATCGCGCACGCAGCCTCTCCCGAAGCGGAGGAAACTTACTTGGAAACCCAGTGTCTCCCGGTGATTCTCTGATGCTGAAGAGTCCGGTGTGTCCCGGTGTGTCTCTGAGGCTGAAAGGTCCGTGGAAACGTCCAAACGGGTCGGTTGTTCTGATGCCACGAGATGGGATCTAAGTGGAGAACCACGTGAAGAAAATAATTTTAAAAATCACTGCGACTGCACGCTCTAGTTGGCTACTGCACGCGAAGATTCCAGTGTTTCGTCCCCATCTGTTGTTCGGGTGTTGCGCGTGAGAAACACCGGAGAAGCGCAAAGAGGAGCGCGAGCGAATCTGACATCAGATGGGTGGGGCCACGCGCTAAACCAGGCAGAAGGGCAAATGAGCCGCGCGCTCAGAGATCCTGGTTGTTTAACCCGCGCGCACACACACGCACACACGGTCTTTGGTATTTTTTGCCTTCAACGGTGTCTTCCAGGCAGTGCTGCCTTCAAGGCACTACTCCACTCAGTTTAGGGTTAGGATGGGGGTTGAAGAGTGTAAGGGTTAGGAAAAGGGTTAAAATAGTGCCTTTTAGGTTGGGCTGCCTGGAACATGCCTTTGGGGGCAAAAAACACCATTGAGCTGCACACACACACACACACACACACACACTTGTGTATTTCTCCACACCGGTGGATACAGAAACACACCCGGAGGAAAAAAGCTGCACACACTCCTACAGTTGTGGCCACTAAACCACAGCTTTCATCACACACACACACACACACACACACAATCGAGTCTGGGTGACACGCATAGAAATTGTTCTGGATTACAGTCTCACGTCACTTTCAACTTTATATCAAATTCTATTAAATTGTTTAAAAGGTATTGACTGCGGTGCCCTGTTGTACAAGCAGGGGTGACTCTCAACTGTCTGTTAAAGCTGGATTCGGCAAGTCTACGTAATTCCGGGATCTAGGCAAAATCATAGCTGTGATCGACAGGCAGCTCTAGCTCCCTCCGAACCTGATTGGTGGAAGCCTACAGGGAGCGCTGGATTTGTGCAACGGCGATTACAGGGTTTAGATGGAGCTGGAGAATTCTGGTTGTCGAGTCTTTTTCAAGAACCACCTCCAGATAATTTGACCTTAAGAGTTGCCCAATACAATGTAATATTACTGTAAGAATCCTTAGAGTAAGCACACACTTTACAAATATGATGTCCAGTGTGCTTGTGTGTGTGTATGTGTGTGTGTGTGTTTGTCTCAGATGGTGTCCAGTGTGTGTGTGTGTGTGTTGTCTGAAAGTGAAAGGGACGCGAGACAGAATCAGACACAAACATCATTGCTGCTTCCCATAAAAAAAAAGTATTTTATTTGCTGTGTGAATTTGCTGAGAGTTTTAAGAGTTTAGTGCTGAGAAAGAAAGTGAGGTTTTGGGTTTAGAGCCGACAGTGACGATGGCGTTCTAGACAGTTCTATTATCAGTTCTAGTAGCAGTTCTAGTAGCAGCGGTTCTCCACCACGTCGGGTCCGTGTTCCAGGTAGTCGGCGCTGGACACCCAGAGGCGCTGGAAGGTTCCGAGGGAGGCGATGACGGATCCACCGAGCCAGGAGGCGATGTGGCGGTGAGATCCGGCGAGGACGCGGACACGAGATCCACGCGGCGCCAGACGCTCCAGCTCTGTCTGCACACGCTCAGAGAAGCCCGGCAGCAGGGACGTCCCCCCAGCCAGCGCCACGTTAGCCAGTAGCTCCTCCCTCTGCTCACAGGCCACGCCCACCAGGCTACTGAGCGCCAGCACTGGCAGCCCCGGCTGAGCCACGCCTCCTACAGACGGCCGGAACAGAAGCTCCGTGCAGCGGAATCGCTCGTTGCCAAGGGCGACCGTGGTGCCGTCGGGCAGCTGGTACTCCTGCGTCCTGACCTCTGACCTTTGGCTCAGCTCCGCCTCAAAGTCCTGCGACACGTAGCAGCTCTGACGCATCACTTCCTCCAGCAGCACAGGCCACGCCCCCTCCGTGCCCACAGACCCCGCCCCCTCTGACATCGCACCCACAGCCCCCTCCCCCTGTGACATCTTCAGCAGCGTGTGCAGGTATGCGGAGACGGCGGCGCCCCCTACGGTCTGAGCGCGTGCGGCGTGGGGCAGGCAGTAGCCGTTGTAGACAGGGCAGACGGTCGAAGCGCTGTGTCCCGCGTCCAGTAGCAGACCAGAGGTCAGTCCGTACGAGTAGAGCGCCAGCAGGGGGCGCCGACTCAGGAACACGGCGGGGACAGACAGACTCTCGAAGAGCAGCTCCGCCACTCGAGCACGCTGGCCAGGGGCGGCCACTGCGGAGTCGCTGACCAGCACGGCGTGATCCTGAGGACACACCCCCAGCTCCTCCTCCCACAGCGCCGCCCAGTGGCTCTCCAGCGCGTCCCAGTCGCCGCCACACAGGCCCTCGTCTCCGCCACCGCACAGGGAGGGGCTACCGGATGACATCACTGCGGCGGGGGCAGCGGCAGCCTGGAGGTTCCCTCTGAACGCTCCAATCAGGCTGCTCCTCCCCCCTCTGTAGCTGGACACGCCTCCTGACCAGCGGACCGCAGCCCTGGGCCTCTCCTCCCCAGAGAAGCCAGCCTTGGTCTGACCACTGCCAGGGTCCAGCACCACCGCCACGTCAGACAGGAAGTCTGGGCTGCAGTCGGCTGCAGCCATCAGGAAGTCTTTTATCTGGCAGTGCTAGGCACACACACACAGCCTCCAACTCTACACACACACTCACAGTGTCCAGCTCTACACACACACAAACGGAGAGAGAATCAGTACTAGATGATGTTGCTGATGATGAAGATCATGTTTCATGTGTCTCTGCTCTTGGGGAAATGTAGGAGCCATTAGAATGTTCCTGCACAAACATTCTGATAGCAGCCTCTACTGTGACATCACAATGCTCCTCTACTGTGACATCACAATGCTCCTACACTGGAACACAAACACAGGCCTGCGGTCACCAGGGTTACCAGGCATGGAAGCAGCCTCACAATGTAGAGCTGGGAGAGTCTCCAGTACAGTAGTGCAGTATAGATAAGATACTGTGGAATATAACCAAAAAATAATATGTAAATATTTATATATGTAAATAAAAAGTATGTTACGTGTGTGTGTGTGTGTGTGTGTGTGTGTGTGTGTTTGTATGTGTGTGTGTGTTTGTGTGTTAGATGATGTATGTATTGAAATGTGACCCGAATGCATAACTAATTGAATAGGCCAGTCTCTCTCTCTATCTCTCTCTGTTTCTCTCTCTCTGTATGTCCATCTCTCT
>JAODXP020000035.1:67500-75000 GCA_027497455.2 Sardinella longiceps | reverse complement strand
ATTCTTCTGAAGCTGATCCATAATTCAGATCATTCATGTCCGCTTCATTCAGCCTAAACACCTTCAGCACAGAGAGAGAGGGGGGGGGGGGGGGGTGAGAGAGTGTGTGAGGGAGAGAGAGAGGGGGTGAGGAAAAAGAGTACAACTGAGAGAGAGAGAGAGAGAGAGAGAAAGAGTAGGAGAGAGAGAGAGAGAGAGAGAGAGAGAGAGAGAGAGAGAGAGAGAGAGTGACAGAGAAAGAGACGGAGGAGAAAGAGTATAAGTGGGAGAGCGAGAGAAAGAGTAAGAGAGAGAGAGAGAATGACAGAGAAAGAGACGGAGGAAGGGATGAGTGTCTGTCTGTCTTCCTCCCTAAACCATCACGCAGAACAAACATCAATTCCTCAAACACATTAATGATGACATACATCATACATGTACAATACACACACACACACACACACACACACACACACACACACACACACACACACACAGAAACATAATTTCCTCAAACACATTAATGATGACATGGACATTGCCATAGGGAGCCAACACACACACATCATACATGTACATACAGACACAAATGCACACACACACACACACACACACACACACACACACACACACACACACACACACAAACAAACAGACAGACAGCAAATTTCACTTTCATAGATCACACACACACAAACACAGATTACACACACACACACACACACACACACACACACACACACACACAAATGCAAATTGTTAAAATAATTCACACATTTCTTTCATTCAATAGAAACATTTTATTTATTATGTTACATTACATTACACGTGTGTGTGTGTGCGTGTGTGTGTGTAAGAGAGAGAGTAGTGTGTGTGTGTGTGTGTGTGTGCTAAGAGATGTTAGAAAAAGTGCATGTGTTGAGGTGTGTGTGTGTGGGGGGGGGGGGATGCATGTGTGTGTGTGTGAGGAGTGCTCGTGGAGAGGAGTGTGTGTGTGGAGTGTGTGCAGTGTGTACTGAAAGATGTTAAAAAAAGTGCGTGTGTTGAGTTGTGTTGTGTTGTGTGTGTGGGTGTGTGTGTGGTTTTTTTTTGGGGGGGGGGTTGCGTGTGTGTTGAGAGGTTGAGGTGTGTGTGTGTGTGTGTATGTGGGGGGCGTGCGTGTGTTGAGAGGTGTGTGGGAGGGGGGCATGTGGGAGGGGGGCATGTGTATCGAGGTGTTTGGGAACGTGTATATGTTGAAAGGTGTAGATGTATGTGTGTGTGGGGGGGGGGGGCGTGTGCACTGAGAGGGGAACATGTGTATGTTGAAAGTTGAGTGTGTGTGTGTGTGTGTGTGTGGGGGGGTGGGGGCTGAGAGGGGTGTGTCTTGAGAGGGGTGGGGCTAAGGATCACTAGGGCAGGGTAGGGCGAGGCTAAGACTCGTCCTCTGAGGAATCCTATTCGTCAGCAGAGAAAATGGGAGGAGTTATGAGTCATAAGGACGTGGCCATATGTGGTTGGCCAGGTGGATTCATCCTCTGAGGAGTCATACTTGTCAGCAGAGTCAGTGGGCGGGACTAGAAGTCATAAAGGCGGGGCTAGGAGTCATAAAGGCGGGGTTATGAGCCATAAGGGCGTTGTCAGATGTGTTTGGTCATGTGGATTCGTCCTCTGAAGGTCCTCTGATTCGTCAGCAGATTCAGTAAGGGCAGGATAGAGGCGTGGCTGGTCTAGATTGACATAAGTGACGTTGAGGCTGATGTAGTGTGTGTGTGTGTGAGTCTAAGAGGAGTCGTATTCGTCAGCAGAGTCAGTTAGAGCAGGATAGGGGCGTGGCTGGTCTAGATTTACATAAGTGATGTTGAGACTGATGTAGTGTGTGTATGTGTGTGTGTGTGTGTGTGTGTGTGTGTGTGTGTGTGTGTGTGTGTGTGAGAGGCTAAGAGGAGTCGTATTCGTCAGCAGAGTCAGTTAGAGCGGGATAGGGGCGTGGCTGGTCTAGATTGACATAAGTGACGTTGAGGCTGATATAGTGCTCCCCCTCCAGGCCAGATAAGATACTGCGCACCTCAGACACCAGACTACTGAAACCCGGCCGCCGCTCTGCATCTGGATCCCAACACTGCAGCATCACAGAGAACCTACATACACACACACACACACACACACACACACACACACACACAGTATTAGCATCTGGATCCCAACACTGCAGCATCACAGAGAACCTACACACACACACACACACACACACACACACACACACGTACACACACACACACACACACACACACACACACACACACACACACACACACAGTTAGCCTCTGGGTCCCAACACTGCAGCATCACAGAGAACCTACACACACACACACACACACACACACACACACACACACACACACACACACACACACAGTTAGCCTCTGGGTCCCAACACTGCAGCATCACAGAGAACCTACACACACACACACACACACACACACACACACACACACACACACACACACATGAAAGCCTCTGGATGATATGTTATGTGTGTGTGTGTGTGTGTGTGTGTGTGTGTGTGTGTGTGTGTGACTCACAGAGGATCAGGGCAGTATTGTGGCTGTGGGAGTCTCCGCCCCTTCAGTAGGTAGTGTGTGATGTCATAGGGGTCGACCTCAGGATAAGGACTCGCTCCCCGTGTCAGCATCTCCCACAGCAGCACGCCAAACGACCACTGCAACACACACACACACACACACACACACACACACACACACACACACACACACACACACACACTCAATATATAACATACACATACACATGTAACATGTACTGTACACATTCATCACACTTGTCTGCTTACCACATGGTGAACACAGACACACAAACACACTGAAACACACACACACACATACACACACACACTTGTCTGCTCAACACATCACACACACACACAGACACACACACACAGACACAGACACACACACACACACAATGGTCTCACCACATCTGAGTTGGAGGTGAACACACACACAGACACACACACACACACACACACACACACACACAGTGGTCTCACCACGTCTGACTTGGAGGTGAACTTCTGTGTCTGCAGACTCTCGATGGCCATCCACTTGACCGGCAGTTTGGCCTTCCTGTGGTCCTGCACGCTGTAGTATTCTTTATCGAACACGTCCCTCGCCATCCCGAAGTCTGCCACCTTCACTGTGTATGATTCATCCAACCTGCACACACACACACACACACACACACACACACACACACACACATGCTGTAGTATTCTTTATCGAACACGTCCCTCGCCATCCCGAAGTCTGCCACCTTCACTGTGTATGATTCATCCAGCCTACACACACACACACACACACACACTGTAGTATTCTTTATCGAACACGTCCCTCGCCATCCCGAAGTCTGCCACCTTTACCGTGTATGATTCATCCAACCTGCACACACACACACACACACACACACACACACACACACACACACACACACACACACACACACACACACACACTGTAGTATTCTTTATCGAACACGTCCCTCGCCATCCCGAAGTCTGCCACCTTTACTGTGTATGATTCATCCAACCTACACACACACACACACACACACACACACACACACACACACACACACACACACACACACACAGACACACGCTGTAGTATTCTTTATCGAACACGTCCCTCGCCATCCCAAAGTCTGCCACCTTCACCGTATATGATTCATTCAACCTACACACACACACACACACACACACACACACACACATCTAGTGATACTGATATAGTTTAGTTTTTTGGTATGTCGTTGGTGACTGGCAGGTCCCTCACAAAACTTTGCGTCCTCGGTGAGGGAGGACAGGAAAAGCCACTTGGACTCTCCAAGGAAAACAGCGGCCTTAGAGCCTAGCCAGCGCCGGCCAGGTAAGCCTAACCTTGCAGGGGGAACTGCCAACGTAATTAGCTGCACACACCCTCAACTCACTGTTGCACCCAGCTTTTCTCCACACACACAACAGTCTGGGGGGTAAACGAGCCGGGGAGGAAAGTTGGGACGTAACACACACACACACACACACACACACACACACACACACACACACACACACACACACACACACATCCAAGGACTTACATGCAGTTCCTTGCAGCCAGGTCTCTGTGCACAAACTTCTTTTGTGCCAAATACTCCATTCCCATGGCAACCTGCAGGCCAAAGCCAATCAGGTCCTTCACTGTGGGGCTCTGGGGGCGGGGTTAGAGAGAGAGAGAAAGGGAGAGAGAGAGAGAGAGAGAGAGAGAGAGAGAGAGGGAAAGAAAGAGAGGGAGAGAAAGAGAGGGAGAGAGAGAGCACCAAATACAACAATAATATGCATTATATATCATTATACGATGTATATTAAATACAATACAAATGTGTGTATGTATTGAAGAATGTTCAAAGCATGTCACGACTGTAAAGACATAACATCAGGGCCCTGACAATGGGTCGAAACGCGTAGGCATGTAGCCAGAATTTAATAAAGGCTTTTTAATTTTAGTAAGGAGTGCCTCAAGAAGTCATTTTTTATCTTTATGGCTATTTGGAAGCCCACATGTTTTTGAAGAGCCTTTTATCACTATATTTGGATAACACCACCCAGTGAAGCATTCCTTTTTCTCCTTTTGATTGCATGTCACGACTGTATTCGTTTTTATGGATTGCTTTGACCTGTTTTCAGTCTTCATCACCATCTCAGCAGAGCAAAAGACATCTCTTGTGTGTGTGTGTGTGTGTGTTTTCAGTCTTCATCATCACAATCTCAGCAGAGCAAAAGACATCTCTTGTGTGTGTGTGTGTGTGTGTGTGTGTGTGTGTGTGTGTGTGTGTGTTTTCAGTCTTCATCATCACAATCTCAGCAGAGCAAAAGACATCTCTTGTGTGTGTGTGTGTGTGTGTGTTTTCAGTCTTCATCATCACCATCTCAGCAGAGCAAAAGTCATCTCTTGCAAATGAGCTACCGATTCTCATTGAATTGACACATTTTCCCCACCCTTATGCAAAACAGTTAACACAGGTGTCACTCAAGCAGTCCAAACTCCATCGTTTTAGCTACAGGTACGTATTCCAAACAAAAAACATCCGTTCACGGCTAGTAGAAACTATCTGTATATCAATATAACTCACTAAAGCACTTATTTCATACTTCACACTTAGAAATCAGTCTGAGTCTGAATACAATAATGGAGGCTATTTCTTATACTGTAATAGATTTTTATACTTCACAATGAAAGATCTTATTTTTATTTTCTCTCTTTCACTGTAATGGGTTTTAGCGTCTGAGGTCTCCATGCTTCATGTATGGCAGCACACATGTATGTGTGTGTGTGTGTGTGTGTGTGTGTGACTAGTGTGTGTGTGTATGTATTCACCCTCTTCTCACAGCGGATAAAGTGCCTGAGGTCTCCATGTTTCATATAAGGCAGCACCACTAGGGGGAGCCCTTCTTCAGGCAGCAGAATCCCCAGCAGACTCAGAACATTGGGATGGTGCAGAGACTTCATTATCAAACCCTCTTTAAGAAACTGCTCAACCTCCTCCACATCAGTGATCCCTACACCCACACACACACACACACACACACACACACACACACACACACACACACACACACACACACACACAGCAGACTCAGAACATTGGGATGGTGCAGAGACTTCATTATCAAACCCTCTTTAAGGAACTGCTCAACCTCCTCCACATCAGTGATCCCTACACACACACACACACACACACACACACACACACACACACACACACACACACACACACACACACACACACACACACAGCAGACTCAGAACATTGGGGTGGTGCAGAGACTTCATTATCAAACCCTCTTTAAGGAACTGCTCAACCTCCTCCACATCAGTGATCCCTACACACACACACACACACACACACACACACACACACACATATACACTCACTGTTGATGGACTTGAGGGGATAGCAGTAACACACACACACATACAGACAGACACAGACACACACTCACACACAAACTCACTGTTGAGGGACTTGACTGCACAGTGAATCTCGTGACTGGTCTGGTCTGTGAGGTAGCCGTGATACACTGTTCCAAAATGGCCTAGAAGCACACAACAGCAGGGTGAATATTTGTGTGTGTGCGTGTGTGTGTGTGTGTGTGTGTGTCTGTGCGCGTGTGTGTGTTACCTAATAACATGATGTCGGTACACATTGAGTGTGCTGGGGGGGATGAAGTGTGTGTGTGTGTGTGTGTGTGTGTGTGTGTGTGTGTGTCGTACCTTTGCCAATGATGTGATGTCACTGATGTCATGTGCGTGTACTAGCGGGTATGAGGTGTGTGTGTGTGTGTGTGTGTGTGTGTGTGTGTGTGTGTGTGTGTTACCTTTGCCAATGACGTGGTGTTGTGGTGGAGTGTGCTAGCGGGGGTGAAGTGTGTGTATATGAAGTGTGTGTGTGTGTGTGTTGTGTGTGTGTGTGTGTGTGTGTGTGTGTGTGTGTTACCTTTGCCAATGACGTGGTGTTGTGGTGGAGTGTGCTAGCGGGGGTGAAGTGTGTGTATATGAAGTGTGTGTGTGTGTGTGTGTGTGTGTGTGTGTGTGTGTGTGTGTGTGTGTTACCTTTGCCAATGACGTGGTGTTGTGGTGGAGTGTGCTAGCGGGGGTGAAGTGTGTGTATATGAATGTGTGTGTGTGTGTGTGTGTGTGTGTGTGTGTGTGTGTGTGTGTGTGTTACCTTTGCCAATGACGTGGTGTTGTGGTGGAGTGTGCTAGCGGGGGTGAAGTGTGTGTATATGAAGTGTGTGTGTGTGTGTGTGTGTGTGTGTGTGTGTGTGTGTGTGTTACCTTTGCCAATGACGTGGTGTTGTGGTGGAGTGTGCTAGCGGGGGTGAAGTGTGTGTATATGAAGTGTGTGTGTGTGTTTGTGTGTGTGTTTGTGTGTGTGTGTTACCTTTGCCAATGACGTGGTGTTGTGGTGGAGTGTGCTAGCGGGGGTGAAGTGTGTGTATATGAAGTGTGTGTGTGTGTGTGTGTGTGTGTGTGTGTGTGTGTGTGTTATCTTTGCCAATGACAATGATGTCTGTGCAGGTTGAGTGTGCTGGACGCTATGAGGACGTTCTTGACCTCCTCCAGTAGTTCTGCAGACATGTGTGTGTGTGTGTGTGTGTGTGTGTGTGTGTGTGTGTGTGTGTGTGTGTTACCTTTCCCAATAACATGATGTCTGTGCAGGTTGAGAGTGCTGGGCGCAATGAGGACGTTCTTGACCTCCTCCAATAGTTCTGCGGAGACGCTGATCTTGTCCTCGGGCAGCAGAGGGGTCAATACAGCGTCCAGTCGGCCCGCGGCGAACGCCAGACCAGAGAACACACCCCCTCCTCCAGACCCCACCCCCACTCGAGTCCCCGCACCTGGAGACGACGACAGAGGCAGCACCGCTGGGGAGGGAAAACAGACAGTAGGGGCTGACAGGTGTGTGTGTGTGTGTGTGTGTGTG
>JAODXP020000035.1:42500-50000 GCA_027497455.2 Sardinella longiceps | reverse complement strand
AAAAATAAGCTCAAGTGATATTTTACAAGCCTAATTAAAACCTCATATATGAGACGTGTATTGAAATAGGATTTTGCCTAAACAACGCCTCACTCTGGCCACCTCAATTGAACTGCAATGGCTTTGTGCCATTTGACATCACTTGTAGGCTTTGTTCTAATTCACCCATGTTTTATTGGCTATTTCTAAATGTAAGATTTCCATATGAAAGAGGGCAGAACCATGCCTCATGTTCATGATAGCTGCTTGACCATGCACAACCTCTCTTAATTCATCAAAGCCAATGTAAAAGTGGTTTTCCATTCTATGTCACCTTTAAGCACAGTGTGAATGTGAGAGAGTGAAATTGTTAATGATTCCTGTTGTAATTCTGCAACACACTTGTACCTTTTAGCAGCACACTACACACACTTATCCCTGCACACCCCACACTGGAATCATCCACACTGGACTCACTGACTCTCACTCACTCTCTCTTTCTCTCACACACACACTCTCTAGCACACACACACACACACACACACACACACACACACACACACACACACACAAACATGAATCATTGACACTTTGTCTCTCTCTCTCACACACACACACATACACACAGGAATCATTGACACTTTGTCTCTCTCTCTCACACACACACACACACACACACGTACACACACAGGAATCATTAACACTTTCACTCTCACAATTACTGCAGCTCTCTCTCTCCCTTTGTCTCTCTCACACTGAAAAATGTCTGCTGTCTCATTCTTTCTCTCTCTCTCTCTCTCTCTCTCTCTCTCTCTCTCTCACACACACACACACACACACACACACACTCATACAGCACACACTATCACTTGAAACACTGAAAAATATTTGACTCATTTATTTTCCCTGTCTCTTTCTGTCTCCCACTCTCACACAGGGAGAGAGAGAGAGAGAGAGAGAGAGAGAGAGAGAGCCGGAGAGAGAGAGAGAGAGAGAGAGAGAGAGAGAGAGAGAGAGAGAGAGAGCTGTCTGTATAAACTGCTCATCAAAGCTTTTAATGAGTCAATCTGCCTGACAACCTTGGCATCCCATCATAACCAGTCCGGCTCACACACACACACACACACACACACACACACACACACACACACACACACACACACACACCTCAACATCCCCCCATAACCACTCCAGCTCCATCCGGCTCCATTAGGACCATGTGTGCATGTGTGTGTGTATGTATGTGTGTGTGTGTGTGTGTGTGTGTGTGTGTGTGTGTGTGTGTGTTGTTCCACGGAGGTGCTGTTCCACGGAGTCGTTAGGTGAGTAGGTGATTAACCACAAATGGGCCTCAGACTTGGCATTCCAGTCACTACTGCTACGTGCCCTGAAACCCAATCCACACACACATGCATGCACACACACACACTCCAAGTTCCATGTAGCATACCTTGATTCATGTATATTATAAATGAGCCCCCTCATCTCTACATGCTTATTGCAGTGGGTTTCAGTGAGACCACCAGTCTCTCACTCACAGTAAACAAGTGTAGGCTACCGATTCTGTATGGCTGTTGTTCTGCCTTTGCCTGGTCACTTCATATGTAGCCTAATTCCTAATATTTTCTGGATAAGGCCTACAGACCTACAACCGCAAAAGGGGTTTCCCCCTTGTCCCTGGTGCCCTTGAGTGCTCCGTGGTCCGTAATTGGTGATAAATAATTGAATGTTTAATTGAACGTGCTTAATACACACAGACACGCGCACGCTTGACGCACAAACCACGTTTGATGGAAATAAGTTGCTGACGGACATACACTAATAATTATTAGCAGAAGCGGTAGGCTACATATCAAACGTAACATCTCAATGGAACATTTATACTAGTTAGGTAGACAGTATTTGTGTTTGTGTGAAGTTTGTTTGAGTGTTTCATTCCGCACACCTGTTGCATTCATCCCCACCAGGGGCGAATAAAATAGACAATGACACACATCATACTTTTGCATGGATTATTCTTGAATGGGTTTGACAAAGAACAGATTGAACAGAACTGAACAGACATTATGTCTTCTATGGTGTATTTATAAGCATTCCGACTCCCACCCTACGCACAGTTCTACACTAGGACAACGGAACGTCATAACTAAACGTCTGATAAATGAAACTAATAAACGAAATGTCATTTCCAAAGTAGCATAATGATGTGTTGCAGCGGAGCCAGTGGCTGAATAAACACTCGACTCTTTATGATTAAATATTATAAATGATCTGTAGAACACAACACACTCTTGCCTCATGCCTCCTGGTGCGCGTAGAGCGTGTGAGTTTACGCAATTAGAAACACTGACTTTACCGCGCATTTCGCTGGGTGTAAAAACCGTACAGGTACATCCTCAGTTGGTGTGTGTGTTCCAACACAAGGTCGCATTTCAGAGGGTGTGTGTGCATTTCAGAGGGGTTCTTTCAAAACTTCCGAGCATTGTTGTGACTTCAGACCTACCTGCTGCTCTGGAGAGACTACCGGACCGAGCTCTGTGCGCTACACACACACAAACACACACTTACCTGCTGTTCTGGAGAGACCACCGGACCGATCTACACGCGACCCCGGCCCAGCTGTGCGCTACCGTCCGCACCTCCTCTCGTGAAGGGGCTGCATCAGCCGTTACGCACGCGACACCCACCGCTGGTTCTAGTAGGCTATTCCACACGCGGAGGCCAAGTTGCTTGATTGCTGGTGCGTTTTTCTTAGATAATAAGGCTAAAGATAAGGCTTTTTGATCAAGATTTTAAATAAGGAGACTGTATACTTTGATAAAGGCTTTGGTAAAGATGTCCGTTTCGGTCGCGCGCGCGCTCGCTCCTCCCAGCCGATAGACGCAGGAAACACACACACACACACACACAAACACGCAATAAACATTACCTCCGTGCGCCCTCGCACCCCTTCTCTTTCAAACCAAACCGATCCCGTAAGGAGACTGTAAAACGTCAACACGTCACCACCGTCCCCTCCTGCTGTACACGCGAGCACCTCAAATTAGATAGTTGCGGCCCAGTTTACTACTTTTGCTCGCACAATATTACCTTTGTGTAGTGTGACAATGTTCCCCCTGCGGACCTCTAACACACACACACACACACACTTCTCGGGCCGTCTGAAAGTGCCTGTCCGGGGCAGATCACCTGACGTTGTTGTTTGTAAATGTTTCAACTGAAGGTTTCTTTTCTCTCTGTAGACTAGACTGTAGACTGTATGTAAACTTTCCCCACAGAGGACAACAGATGAACCAATGGGCTTATTTCACACCTCAACATTCTAGATTCTACAACCATTCCATGCTAGTAGACTGAACATTCTATCACTGAAATGCATAATAACATTTAAAACATATCTAAATTCACTTTTTTCAAACAATGCACATTGGAAGCCAACAAATTGGGAAGTCCCAAATAGATAGAAGCTTTTATAATATTCATGCATCAGCATGTAAAACCACTTTTATCTATTCAGGACTCCCCCATTTGTGGGCTTCATTTGTGTATTATTTGAAGTAAAGTGAATTTAGATATGTTTTACATGCTATTTATTTTTTCAAGTCAGAAAAAGCCATAAATTCAATGCTTTTCAAAGATAGAATGTTCAGTTTAGTACTATGGAATGCTTTTAGAATGTGGGAATGTTCAGGTGTGAAATAAATAAGCCCGTAGCAGCTGGGCAGTACAGACGTACAGATGGACAGATGAAATGAAAACAAGGCCTGATTAGTGGAATGTTTTTTTTATTTCCTTCAGTAATGAGAAACAATAGGAGCCCACTTTCTTAGTGGCGCTCAGCAGTGAGCAAAAGAAGCTTCTCACACACACACACACACACACACACACACACACACACAGGTGGCAGTCTCTTAGTGGTATTATGCAGTGACAGGGGGCTCCTCACCAAGTTGTGTGTGTGGTGTGTGATCTTGGGTCACACGCACACTCACACACATGCACAGGTACGCTCCCACACGCACACACAGGTACATAGATGCTCACACGCACGCGCACACACACACACACACACACACACACACACACACACACACACACAGGTCACTGTGTGAGTCAGGTGCAGAGGGTGGCACTGAATGAGAGGAATGATGCATGTCTTTAAAGTAAGGCCAGTCCCAACTCTCTCTCTCTCTCTCTCTCTCTCTCTCTCTCACACACACACACACACACACACACACACACACACACACACACACACACACACACACAAACATCAGTATGTGAGCGGCGACAGGATGAAGAGTCGGTCCTCCTCCTTGCGGATCCACTTGAGCAGTTTGTTGACGGCTGCCATAGCAACGGCCTTCGTGCCCAGGGGGCTGAAGCAGAGGTAGAGCTCAAAGCCACTGGTCACCTAAACACACACACACACACACACATCAGAGGTAGAGCTCAAAGCTACTGGTCACCTAAACACACGCACTTTGAAAGTGGTTGCTGGGTAGTTGCTAAGGTACTTGAGGTGGATGCTAGGCAGTTGCTAGGGTAGTTATAGTGGTTGCTATACAGGCTGCTGCTAGGACATTTTAGATGATTGCTACTGTACTTGGTTGCTAGATTGTCATCAGTCGAATAAGTTGCTATGCTGTTGCTAGGGTACTTGATGTGGTTGCTAAGCTGCTGCTAGAGAAGTTATGGTAGTTGTGAAAGTAATCATAATGATTGCTATGTTGGTTGTTCGGTTGATCATGTTGGTTGCTATGTTGATTCCTTGCTTGTACCTGTGGAAATGGTTGCTGGGCTGTTGCTAGGATACAAGAGGTTGTTATTGCTAGTTGCTAGGTCAATCATATTGGCCGCTATGTTGGTTGCTACATTTGCAACTGTAGAAGTGGTTGCTACACTTTTTCTTGGGAACTTGAGGTGGTTGCTAGGCTGTTGTTAGGGTAGTTATGGTACATTTGCAACTGTAGAAGTGGTTGCTACACTTTTTCTTGGGAACTTGAGGTGGTTGCTAGGCTGTTGTTAGGGTAGTTATGGTAGTTACTAGGTTGCTCATGTTGGTTGCTAGTTTGTAGCTAGGAAAGCAGTTACTAGTATGTTGCTAGGTTTATGTAAATGATTCTTTGACTGATGCCAGGGTAGTTATAATAACTGCTAAGTTAACATAGCAACCATAATCACACAATGCCATAATGGCAGTGATTTCAAGGCTATTGTGTGGGTACTTGAGGTTGTTACAACCATAATCACACAATGCCATAATGGCAGTGGTTTCAAGGCTATTGTGTGGGTACTTGAGGTTGTTACAAGCCTGTTTGTAAGGGACTTGAGGGGGCTGTTAGGCTAATACCCTTTGTTTATGATCAATAACATGGGCCAGTGCCCATGCTGAGGGTGTGTGTGTGTGTGTGTGTGTGTGTGTGTGTGTGTGTGTGTGTGTGTGTGTGTGTGTGTGTGTGTATACTCACCCAGGCATAGAGGTTCTCGGTGTGTGTGCAGTGATACTGAGAGGGCGTGTGTGAGTGTGTGTGTGTGTGTGTACACTAACCCAGACATAGAGGTTCTCGGTGTGTGTGCAGTGATACACGGTGTTGAGAGGGCGTGTGTGAGTGTGTGTGTGTGTGTGTGTGTACACACTCACCCAGGCATAGAGGTTCTCGGTGTGTGTGCAGTGATACACGGTGCTGAGGGGGCGTGTGTGTGTGTGTGTGTGTGTGTGTGTGTGTGTGTGTGTGTGTACACTCACCCAGGCATAGAGGTTCTCGGTGTGTGTGCAGTGATACACGGTGCTGAGGGGACGTGTGTTATGATGCAGACGGCTGTGCAGATGTTGGTACAAACACATCAGACGCTCCTGTTCTTCTATAGAACTGTAGGGTAGAGGCATCTCAGGGCTACACACACACACACACACACACACACACACACACATTTGATTATTTATTTGGAATGACTAATACTGATTACAACAACGCAGCATCCAAATAGTTGCAAAAAGTCTATTTTATTTTACAGTACAAAACAAAAAGACCTATAGCTCTTGGACTTGTAGACAAAGTGCCTAAGCGTGGGCTGGCCACGTGTGTGACAGGGTAGCTGGGGTGAGAGAGTGTGTGTGTGTGAGTATATAAGTACCTGGTGTAAAGGCCAGAGCTCTTGGACTTGTAGGCAAAGTGCTGTAGCTGTGATATGTGTGTGTGTGAGAGAGAGTGTGTGTGTGTGTGTGTGTGTGTGTGTGTGTGTGTGTATATATATAAGTACCTGGTGTAAAGGCCAGAGCTCTTGGACTTGTAGACAAAGTGCCTGAGCTGTGGTATTCCCACGTGAGACACGGGGTAGCTGGGGTTGGAGAGCGCCTCCTTGAGGACGTTGAAGGCGCTGCGTTTCTGCAGGCGCTCCAGGAAGCGCTGTTTGCACGCGCTCAGTGTGAAGAAGTCCTCGCGGTCGGTGGAGACCAGCACGAGGCACAGGTGTGTGTCGGGCAGCAGGTAGGACACGTGCGCGTGGAAGAACCCCGAGGTGTTGAACTTGGGCAAGCAGACAGGGGTCCACCCCTCCCCCTCTCGGAACGCCGACGACGAGCCAATCAGATTCATCAGCAGGTGCAGGTCCACGTGATGCAGGTGCTGATCGCGCTTCCGTACCAGCGCCACCAACTGGGTCCCTGCCAGCAGGATAGAGAACACCAGGCTACGCGCACGCGCCTGTGACACACACACACACACACACACACACACACACACACACACACATTAAAGCCCCCACTTGCAACATTTAGGTAAAATTTCGACGTTTCCTATTCATTACACCTTTATGTAAATTGCCTAGAACTCACTAGAATTGATAAATGACATGTTCCGGAGTAAAATGAGTTCCTTCACAAGATTGTCCGACCCTCCTAGAGGCAGATACCACCTATGCAACAACAGGAAGCGCGTCCCGCTATCCTAAGTTTTGGTTAGCAAGCAAGCTAGGTCACGTGACGTAGCTGGAGCTTACTGTTTGAATTACAACGCGATTTGTGACTTCTCAGTGCATTCAACTGTCGATACATTTTGTTAGCGGCGTTCTCCATCGACTACGCAATTCTAAATGGAGGATTATTGCCAGAAACGCTTAATAACTGCTTTGTTTGGTTCTTAGCTCACTGGATGACGCCACCGGATCCTGCATAGGTTCTCTTTAATAGTGTAGATCCAGGTCCACATGGTGAAGGTGCTGCTCTCATTTGCCCGCCAACAGGATAGAGAACACCAGACGCTAAGCAGGGTGTGTGTGTGTGTGTGTGTGTGTGTGTGTGTGTGTGTGTGTGCCTACCTGCTGTAAGCATGAAGAGAGCATGTCTTGTGTGGATGCAGGTAATAACAGACAGGTAACAGTGCTGAGCAGCGGTCTGGTGTGTGTGTGTGTGTGTGTGTGTGTGTGTGTGTACCTGTTGCAGACAGGAGGAGAGCACATCTCTAGCGGAGGCAGGTAAGGGTAGACAGGTGACTGCACTGATCATAGGTCCAGGGTCTG
>JAODXP020000035.1:32500-40000 GCA_027497455.2 Sardinella longiceps | reverse complement strand
TGAATCTCGCACTGATTCTACATCTATTAACTAACGTTAGATGTACAAAGGCAATGACACAATGCCACACAGTCGCTTATTATAAAAATACACAAATGTTAAACGTAACTTGCATAATCAGGCAGCTAACTCTGACAAAGATTCTAAAGTCTGCCTTTTCCTTTACTTTATGTACTTTATTTACCTTTTACTCATATTCTGCTAACTTCCTATTTAATAATATTTAACTAATGTTAAATGCCAATGGCTATTGAGGTACCACAGATAGCCTACTTTAAAACACTTTTATCAACAATAGTCTCTGCAAGGTAGATGTATCGTTATCTGTTGGCTGCCCTTGTCGATGTTGTCATCAGCCACACAATTTGCCAGCAAGCCAAGGCTTTGAAAACCAGCGCAAGTTGTTGATGGTCAGCTCATCCTTGAGAAAGATAATAAAACGTTGGGGGTGAATGGGAACCGTAGCCAATGTTGCGATGGCTAAAGTTGGTATGTGTGTCTATTAAAGCGCATGAACTGCCAAACTTCCAAAGTCTGCAACAGAAAGTATCAAAACTCTCATCCGGAAGACCAGCGTACATTGCGTCAATCTGTGGCTAGCGCTAGCATGCAAACGCTAACAGAAATCACAAACAGAATCTGGCGTTGCTGGTTAAGCCCTGTTGAGACATGTCAGTCCGAGATATCTACCAGTACCACAACCATAGCAGGAATAATACATATTCATAACTGTACCTTTCATTGGCCCCGGTAATTTAGCATTGCTGCAATGTTGAACTTGTCCGGAGTGTACAATGAACTCTTGATCTGTCACACAGACGAGCCTGGCGCATGGGCTTCGCATTGAATTATGGGGAATGTGGTTCTATTCTTCATCTGAGTACAACGTTTAAAGTTGGGTGCGTTATTGTTTTAAATTGTGCTGAAAATATAGTGCCAACGTCTAGAACACTTAGTACCAAGATTCTGGATTTGTGTGTGATGGCAGAAAATGTTCAAAAAGCTCCGTAAAGGTTGCGGCCTCAGTGATGGTCAGAGATGGACTGTTTTCTTCAGTACCTGTTTACTCCACAGGGTGGCGACAGTGAGCTGCGCTGCTGCCAGGGCCACCACCGGCAGAGGGATGAAAGTTTTCATTCACTGACCGGAGACCGAGGCTGACAGTGTGGGTATTCGGTCCTCTTCTTCAACTTTGAGAACCAGCGTTATATTCGAGTATGGTTGCTTACTGGAGACAGGCGGGGTTGAGGTAACATTATCTAACGTTAGGCTCGTTTAGCTTGATCTTGCTGCTAAATCACATGCTTAGTAGGCCTAGTCGAATTATGGTGAATTACAGTGAGTCTTGTCATATTGGCGAGACAAACCATGTCTCTGAATTTTTTAAATTAAACAACTAGCCAGGATGAAATTTGAATAAGATTACTGTTAGTAAGTAGGCCCATATATTTAGTCTACAAATGTCCTTCTGTGTGTGTGTGTGTGTGTGTGTGTGTGTGTGTGTGTGTGTGTGTGTGTGTGTGTGTGTGTGTGTGTGTCTGCAGTTACATCCGCTACTCGGCTATCTGCGCGCAGGCGGTGCGTGAGGCGCTCAAGCCGCAGTTCAAAGCGATCGCGCAACGGAATGCTGAAGCCAACGTCACGGTCAAGGCGGTCACGCGCAAAACTACCTGAGTTCCTAACAGGTGAGTGGGCTACAAGACTAACGGTTGCAGTCTTCAGCTACATAAGTGTGTTTTCCACAGGGCCGGTTCTAGGCACAGGCGAGACGAACTAGGCGATCCCCTGGGGCACCAAATATCAGGGGGGCACCACAATGCATTTATTACTTTTTTTCTTCAGTTATTCACTTCTATTCCTAGAAAAGGGGGGGCAAAACTCAAATCTGGTCTAGGATGGCACAAAGGCTAGAACCGGCTCTGTTTCCACTGTTCCACTTGACCTAAACTCACATCTCTTTGTCTTTCCCACAGGACGCAGCAGACTGGACCAGACCAGACCGGCATGAGACGCAGACTTGCTGCAGATTAATCCTCTGATAATGAGGCTAATCTCATTAAAGCTTTGATTACTGTGTAAATAGACTCACTGGTCAGTCACTCCGTGTGGAATGGGAATGTGCCTTTACAGGCTGTGTAGTTTTAAACTTCAAATGGGGAGTTGACAGAGTAACATTTAGCCTAACTGCTTCAAGTATTGGGGCAACTGTCAATGTTTATTATAGCTTAGGCTACCTATAACAACAACAACAACAACAACAACAACAACAACAAAAAAAGTACCCTAATAATATAAGGTATAGCACTTTATTATAAAAGATGATTTCAAATGACACAAGGCTAGATAAATCCAATCCACCATATGCTCACATCCTGACACTGTAGATTCAGACTCACTGATCTCTATGTAATCTAAAAGCACTCAGCCTTGCTGCCTTCACTACAGACTACTGAGCCCTTATTGCAATTTTTTTCAATTCAATTTTATTTGTAGAGCGCTCAAATACGAAACATTGTCTCGTAGCGCTTTACAGACAGTATGGGGAAGGGAGCACCCATGAGTAACAGGGGCAAACTCATTTTTAGGAAGAAACCTTGGGCAGATCCACACCTCATGGGCTCTACTATTGACTTACATGAGAATATTTTTGCAATTTTCATACAAAAACGTACATTTGAAATGCTTTCATAAAAATGTGCTTAGAATACGTTTGTAAGATTTGGTATAAAAAAAGAAACATGCTTGAAAAAGCGCTCAGAGAGCGCAGACCTCCGCCAAGACAATGTGGTCACAGATGGTGTTCTGGGTCACCGATCGCCACCAAAATCGAATCAGTTCTTCCTTGTCCCAATACACACGTTGTCCGAAGATTTCATCCAAATCCGTGCTGTACTTTTGGAGTTATGTTGTACACACAGACATACACACAGACACACGCCGGGAAAAACATAACCTCCTTGGCGGAGGTAATAATAATAAGAAAGAAATTCCAGTCAACTGAAACTATTACAAACAGGATAATAAGTATGAGTAATAGAGACTAAAATTCCCCTGTTTCAAGTCATTTATTTATATAGCCAAAGGTTAGCTATGAGGTCACAACTATAGGCTACTATAAGCCTACTATGTCCCACACATATTTGTGGCAAGACAAAATTAGCATCAACAATTAAAAATAGTGCCTATAAGATAGAATAAAACATCAGTCTGCATTTACAAGTGAGAAAGGTGGTGTTAGGGGTATTTTTTAAAGGCTCCAAGAATATCATTTTCACTTTGGTAAAAGTTCAGCAAAAGTAATGCCAGCATCAGTTAATGCTTGTTAGCGACTAGGAGGAACTGTAGTATAGTGTCCATCTTTTCATACTGAACCTTTTGGCCATTATCAGTGCACTGAGTTGTGCTGTAGTTGACAGTGTGAGCACACTAATATGCACTGACACACAGTGATGTGTGTGAAGCGTCCAAGGGTGCAGTTCCAAACATGGCCATTGGGTGGTGCAGTATAGAGTGCAGTTCCAAACATGGCCACTGGGTGGTGCAGTGTAGAGTGCAGTTCCAAACATGGCCACTGGGTGGTGCAGTATAGAGTGCTGCCCAGGACAGTAGAGTAGAGAAGAGAAGAGTAGAGTAGGGTAGCCTGGCCATTACCATCCCCGTGGTCTAATGTTACACTTTGCTTCGTACACGGGTCTGGCATCTCATCCATTGATGTATGATTGCAGGCTGGAGGTGTGAACTGTAGAAGTTTGAAACAATTAAATCTGATTTCACCCAAGTGCTAACGTTATGCCAGCTTGGTTGTTACAGTGTAAGTGAGCTGTGCTACAATAGCAGAACCCAGAGGGAATCTCTCACACACAACTCCCCATCCTACAGTGAGCACTCCTGCACTACTCCTTTCAGTGTTAGCTTGGATGCTAAAGCCAGAGGATGTTAGTGCTGTGTGTGTGTGTGTGTGTGTGCTGCCCTGCTGGGAAGTTCATGAAGTTTTATCTCCTTACCCACTAACTGTGCTGTGTGTGTGTGTGTGTGTGTGTGTGTGTGTGTGTGTGTGTGTGTGTGTGCATGCAGTCTTATCTCTTTACCCACTGGCTGTGCTGTATGCGTTACTTGCGGCCCCTCTGCCATTGTGCCCCGGGCTGATATCTAATCTGCCACACACACTTGGTGACACGAGAGGGAGTGTGCCAGTCATGTACCGTACACACACACACACACACACTCACACATACTGTACATATGACAGTCAAGTACTGTACACACTTATACACATCATCAACTCACCACCAAACTTCATTGTATGCTCCAATGGCCTCTGCTATGTGGACACACAGAGTCTACACGCACACACACACACACACACACACACACACACACACACACACGCACACACACACACACACACACACACACAGCACAATGCCCTCTGCTTAGTGGACACAGGCTTTACACGTACCATTGAATACCACTCAGTAGTAGAGTGGCACTGTGTAGTACAGGCATGACAACTTTAGTGTAAGATTGACAGGTAGGTTCTGAACAGATTCCCATTCATATTTGTGTTCACGTCAGTGAGCACACTAACAGGCTAGCTACCGATATGATTGACAGGTAGGTTCTGAACATATTAATGCCATCATCACTCACAAGCACGTTTGTTAGGCTCCTAGGAGAGAGGTTAAAGTATTTACTGTGCAGCTAACATCAGCTAGCTACCGCTATGATTGACAGGGAGGTTCTGAACATATTCCCATTTACAAGTACATGTATATGTTTCCCCTTCACTATAAACTGCTGGTCCACTAAGCATCTGAAGGACTGAAGCTGTGGTCAGTAAAACACACAGTTGCCTCAGTGGCCACTAGGTGGACAGGAGTTTAGAAGCTTTAAAGGAATATTCCACTTTTTTATGAAATTGAGATATTGAGTCTTACCTGAAGTTTATGTGTGTAAAAGCGTTTTGGTCTCAGTGGATGTGTTTTCCTAGTCTGGCAACCCTAATTTTTGCTTTAGCTTAGCATAGGTGCTGGAATGTAATGTAGCCAAAGAGTTGTTATCTTGCTACTTTACATTCCAAAGCCTATGCTAAGCTAAGGCTAAAAAAGAGGTAAAATTGGGGTTGCCAGACGCATTTACTGACACCAAAATGCTTGGACACACATATGTAACATCAGGTTAATTTTATAAAAAGATGGAGTATTCCTTTAAAGTGTTTTATATCTGACTGACAATTGTGATAAAGCCCCAAGTTTGATAGAAGCATCCTGCATTTCTCTTAGCGCTTTTCCCCATATTATTGATAGCATTTATACACTTCTGCTTTTCCCCATATTATTGATAGCATTTATACACTTCTGCTTTTCCCCATATTATTGATAGCATTTATACACTTCTGCTTTTCCCCATATTATTGATAGCCGCTGCATTTATACTTCCAAGATTATTGATAATCACTGTTTTAATACATTTCAAAGACTACAATAGAAAAGACATTAGACAAATATTGCTAAACACGATCTCTAAACACGAGATATCTTCGGACTCCTCTGCCTGTCCCCCTACCCACCCCCTCCATTAGTAACAATTTTACACACAGTAATACAATCATATTAGTAGCTGAAGCTGTAATATAAACACATTCATATATAATAAAATATTAGCACGGAATAATACAGAGATAAACAAGCACACGTATCTCACACTGCATAGTAGGCAGCATTTTGCATCATGATGTAAAGAGCTGAATAATAATCAAGTATATACGTAAAGAATATCATAAAATAAAATATAGTCTAATAATAATAATAATAATATATATGTGAAGAATATCATAAATTGAAAAAAACAAAAACATGATGATGATAATAACAAAAACATGATGATGATAATAATAATTATGTGAAGAATATCATAAAAGAACTAAAGAGTGAAGTCTCTAATCCAGGCCCACACACACTTGAGCCGTTAGTTGGAGAGGAGCCACACACACACACACACACACACACACACACGTTACTTGCTTGACCGTCCTGAGATGAGAGCTGTTCTTGCCTCTCCACTGCAACACACAACCACACACACACACACACATACACACAGGTGCAAGGATACACTCACAAACACATCCACACACACACACACACAGATATAACCTCACACCTCTCATATCTTGGGTATAGTCCTCAATCTTCTGTCGTCTCTACTACCACAGTCTCTGTTGTCTCTGTGACGACCTTTGACCTTGTGACACTCGTGCTGGCGGCCGCTGGTTCCTCCTCGCCCATCTCGTCGTCTCCGCCCCACTCGAGATCGGCCGTGGCGTCCTGGTACTGCTGGTACTCGGCCACCAGGTCGTTGAGGTTGCTCTCGGCTTCGGTGAACTCCATCTCGTCCATGCCCTCGCCCGTGTACCAGTGCAGGAACGCCTTTCGCCGGAACATCATCACGAACTGCTCGCCCACGCGCCGGAAGATCTCCTGGATGGCCGTGTTGTTGCCGATGAAGGTGGAGGCCATCTTGAGTCCGCGTGGCGGGATGTCACACACGGCGACCTTCACGTTGTGCGGGATCCAGTCCACGAAGTAGCTGCTGTTCTTCTGCTGCATGGCGAGCATCTGCTCGTCCACCTCCTTCGTCGACATGCGGCCGCGGAACACTCCGGCGACTGTCAGGTAGCGCCCGTGCCGCGGGTCGCAGGCGGTCATCATGTTGCGTGCGTCGAACATCTGCTGCGTGAGCTCGGGGACGGTCAGCGCGCGGTAGTCCTGACTCCCTCGGCTGGTCAGCGGAGCGAAGCCCGGCATGAAGAAGTGCAGTCTGGGAAACGGAACCATGTTCACCGCCAGCTTGCGCAGGTCTGCGTTCAGTTGCCCCGGGAAACGCAGAGAGGTCGTGACCCCGCTCATGGTGAGCGACACCAGGTGGTTGAGGTCGCCGTAAGTGGGCGTGGTCAGTTTGAGCGTGCGGAAGCAGATGTCGTAAAGCGCCTCGTTGTCGATGCAGTACGTCTCGTCCGTGTTCTCGATCAGCTGGTGGATGGACAGCGTGGCGTTGTAGGGCTCCACCACTGTGTCCGACACCTTACACACACACACACACACACACACACACACACACACACACACACATGTCCAGTGTAAACAATAATATACACACATTGTGCACACAATAAACACATTGTATTCTGTATATGACACAGATGTGATTGTGTGTGTGTGTGTGTGTGTGTGTGTGTGTGTGTGTGTGCGTGTGTGTGTGAGACAAACCTTAGGTGAGGGCATGACGCTAAAGCTATTCATGATGCGGTCTGGACACTCCTCGCAGATGTGTGTGTGAGGGCGCGTGTGTGTGTGTGTGTGTTTGTGTGTGTGAGACACACCTTAGGTGAGGGCATGACGCTAAAGCTATTCATGATGCGGTCGGGATACTCCTCGCAGATGTGTGTGTGTGTGTGTGAGTGCGCGCGTGTGTGTGTGTGTGAGACACACCTTAGGTGAG
>JAODXP020000035.1:17500-25000 GCA_027497455.2 Sardinella longiceps | reverse complement strand
GATGTAGCCTAGATCTTGTTGTAGGCTATGTTAGTTGAGCGATCAGTCAGCAGGCGGCCGTAGATGACATTTTTGGCCCGCCAGCGCAAGGTGATCCAGCTCGACATCGGAGACAATCAGGGGGCAGCGGCACTTCGGATGTAGTACTAGCCATCTGGCTACTGAATGATGTTGGTCCAGCTTTTTCAGGCCAGTGCCGCATCTCACCCTCATGTATAGTCCTTCTCTGCTGGCTACACGTAGGCTACAGCACCATCAGCTGAATACGAGCGCTTGTTAGCCCTCTCTCCTCACGCAAACAGGTATTTAGAAGCGCTGCATTATTTGAATATCGGAGCAGACGCATACAAGACAGCCACAGTCCAAAATGTCTAAACGAAACAAACAAACAAAAAAAGCCTTATAAAAAGCAAACGGATAGTAACAGAAAATAAGAGGTAATGTCTACAGCACTCCACAAGCAAAAATAAAAACCGGAAACAACGGAAAAAGGGTGAAAATAAGTGAAAAAAATAGGGGAGCTAAGTTCAGGCAAGCCGCCGCGCAGCGCCATCTCCATAGCAACCAAAAAGAAAGAGAGAAGGGGTGGTTTAAAAAATGAAGCAGCTCCTGACCACACTGACCTGATCAATAGCCTGATATTCATATGTGTGCTTACCCAACACTTCCAAGGAACATCATAATCTAGAAAAGAAAGAAAATAGAGAATGAAGAACTAAAATTGTGTGTGTGGGTATAAGAAACCATAATGTTAAAAGACATACATTTATTTGAGTCATCAGCCAAAATATTGCCAACCTCTTGTATTCAATCCATATTCCCAGAAGGCATCTGAGTTGTAGGCTATTTTCCATTCTAGACCATTTGCAGTCTGAAATTAGCCACATTGAATTTGTCATTTTTTACACAAACAGTGTGGAAATAAGATGGTGACACTGTAGTTGATGCCTTTTTTGAAAGGTGAAGTTTGCCCCACAAGCCAGCCTTTTATATCCTTACCTTGGAGATTTATTCAGCTTCAGTATGGGGTGGATTGAAGTCATCATCACCACCAACATAGCAATGCACTGTCATCTAGCCTAAAATCAAACAGACAAATGCATTTCTTAGCCATAAAACTATTTCTGGGATGATTGAATACTGAACCAAAAAGTTGCATCCTCTCTTCATAGACCAGCTGATGCCAGTGCAGCTTCATAGGCTAATGTAAACATACATGTAGGTAGATAGCTAATTATCTGTCTCATGATGGCTGTGACATGCTATTTCAGAAGTAGACACAGATTGAAGCTTTTCAAAACTATAGAACTATAGAAAAAGTAGATGAAACTTTAAGGTAAATAGTGATTGAACTCGTCACACATGGCTGCTTTCTGCATATGAATAACGTTAGCCAATACACCTAGGCTACAACAACTTGTTTGACATATTCACCTCACAACAGTTTGGCATAATAAAAATCGAAACGATGGTTGTTTTCTACCATACATCGAAACTGCCTGCAAATAAAATAGATTAGATCAATGACTGTATGAGGGTTTGATAACGTTAATTTCGGCTAGTAAGCAAGCAACTCCTTCAACTAGCAAGTGATGGGCTAGGCTAACGTTATCTGTTATGAAATCGTCTATTAGCCTACTCCACAACACGCATGGATATTTACAAGCTCAAATATATTGTTTATTTAGTTGACAACCTATCAGGGAAGTACACAAAGCAAACTTACTAATGAATCCAGAAAAGTTGACAAAGATATCGATATCTAGCTGTCGCTAACTTGACAGCTAGCTAATGACGAACTAACTTCAACGGCAATGTCAGCTGATTTAAATTGTTGCTGGCTACGCCCACCAACGTTAGTGCGTGTCTCCTTGGTTTCTCCCCTCATTTACATACAAAACAGGGTTGTATAAAAAGGGAAAAAGAAAACGGAGACAAAAGTTTGTGCCACTTACCATTAAAGCCTGCATGCTGCGACGTCTTCAGAGAGATTCCGTTGAAGTTCAAAAGAAGCATCACGTGCCTGAAATAGCACCTTTTACTGAGCAAAGGTTCAATTTTTCCAATAATGTCTGGATTGGCACCCTTTACAGGCTAAAGGTTCAATTTTCTAGTCATAGAACCCCTATAGTTCTATATAGAACCCCCAAGAACCCTTTTTTTAAGAGTGTAGATATTTCATTCTTCCTTACAGCATTCATATGAGTCATCTGTCTGATTGAGTACCATAGATATTTCATTCTTCCTTATAGCGTTCATATTAGTCATCTGTTCCTTGTGTTGCTTCATCCTGTTAAGTAGCCTACAAGACAAGAAGTCTGAGAGAACACTGAGTCCTAATGTTCAACCTTACAGACTCAATGGTCCATACTCAATGCCCAGTGTGTGTGTGTGTCAGCCATCCTTCCTGAGGCATATAGGTCTGCATCACATACACACAGTATATCTCTATTGCACATACAGTATTGTTGAGTTGTGTGTGTGTGTGTGTGTGTGTGTGTGTGTGTGTGTGTGTGTGTGTGTGTGTATTTTACAGTAGGAACATAACAACTCTATTGTGTACAGTATTTACTCATATCTCTTGTTGAGTGGTGTATGTTTGTTTGTGTGTGTGTGTGTGTGTGTGTGTGTGTGTGTGTGTGTGTGAGTTGGTCTTGGTGTGTGTTCAAAAGAGGTTGCTCAACTACTAACAGAACCAAGGTGAATCTCTGTTTTCCCCCCACGGTAGGAAAAAACTTGTCGTCTATGTCATGTAAACTTTATTTCAATCCACTTTCAATTTTCAGTAGCATCATTTTTAAACTCTCCGAGCAAAGTATAGGCTACAACCCTTAAAGAAGAAACATAAAGTTGTGTTTTACTGTAACTGTTTGTAAGTGTTGGGAAAAAACGCTGCTGAGTTCAGGTCAGGACCCCCTCAGCACCTGTTGTAGGCCTAGGATGGATGGATGGATGGATGGATGGATTGACCTACAAGCTATGGACAGAGGGTAGCCTATGCTACTGCAAGTGAAGCCCACAGGCTCAGTAGGCTAAACACTTTTCGGAACTGCCTGTGGGATGTGTGTGTGTGTGTGTGTGCTCCGACTCCTTTGGATAGCGTACACATCCCGGGATGTACGGACTCATTCACAGCACTGTGGCGTTTTCAAGATGACATAAATTTACAAAACGTTTCAAACGTCACCCATTGGGATGGATGAATGGGAACTGTGGCAAAAACATTTCAAAACGTTACGACCGGACCGCTGAATTCGGCACTGCTGTCAGTCCGCGCTATAGTGCACGAACCGCGCCGTTTCTCTCCGTGAAGGGAGTGACGTCAGCGCAGCTTCTGAAATTTTTAAGAGGGAGCTGCAGGCTCGTGAGAGGGAGCGTTGCGGAGCGCAGGACGAAAATGTAAACTGAGAACAAGTAACCTAACGGCAGGGCGAGAATAAGAATAACACGCCAAGGAAGGTAGCCGGTTCCGATACCCAATGACAGTAACGGCAAATCCTCGTGATTAGACGAAGCGAATGAACTGTGGGCTACCTCCCTACTCAATCCAACACTCGGTTTGTTTTTGGGCTGGAGACCAACGGGCCGAGCGAGTGGCCGTAGCCTGACCATTACCTGCTCCGTAACCTATTACCGACACGATGCTGTTTCCCCTGGAGGACTTTTCCCGTAGTTAACGGAATAGCGGGGGCTATAGCTTTGGCTAACAGTTTAACTCAGTCATGGGGATGTGTCACAGCCTCCGGTCCCGACTGCTGGGGTCTCAGTCGGCGATAGTCTACACCGGGTGTTCACCGGATGGCGAGACAAACGGACAGACGGACCCTTCAGCAACGGACCCGCAGCTTCGCGAGCGCCTCCGACTGGAAGAGAAAGCTCGGGTTAAAACCGGGAAGAAGAGAAGTCGGCGTATAGACATCTATCTAAAGGCTGAGAAGAGAGAGTACTTGCAGACTCATCGGCTCCTGCTCCTAGGTAAGTGAATCACCCGGTAACGTTAATTCCCGGGGGGGCAAGCTGGCAGGAAGCCTCTCATGACGTGTCATGCCCGGAACAACGCGACTGCATGCGCTTATCACCTTCACCTCGCGTGGCTGCCGGCCGGCATAGCACATCACCACAGTGTGTGTGTGTGTGTGTGTGTGTGTGTGTGTGTGTGTGTGAGGTGGGCATGTTTGCCAAAGTCACCAGCAAGTCCGGTTTGAGAAGTGCTGGTTGGGGAGAGGGAGTGGGACTAGCCAATATTCTTTTTGGGGGCTACTGAGCTAAATCACATGATATTGATAAGAACTCCTGGAGATGTTTTCAAGGGCATTATCGAACTGACAGCCACTGAAAAGTCACACACACACACACTCTCTCTCTCTCTCTCTCTCTCTCTCTTTCTCTCTCTCTCACACACACACACACACACACACACACACACACACACATATTGAACACACACACACACACACACACACACACACACACACACACACACACACACACACACACACATATTGACACACACACACACACACACACACACACACACACATATTGAACACACACACACACACACACACACACACTCACATATTGAACACACAGTGGGTTTAATCGCTGTGTGGTAGACTGTCCAGTTTGTTGCCTGGCCTAGAGTTGAGTAGCCTGACACGCCAGACTATATAGTCTGAAGACCACTGATAGACTGTACCTCAGTGGAGGGGCGGGTGATTGCCTCTCCACGTAATAGGCTAGCGTTCCGGCCAGTGGTACCAGCTGGTATATCAAACTTTTCCCGTAGCCCGTCGGTAACACGGCAAAGACATCTTTTTCAGAACAAAAAACTTCAGTGCAAGTGCAATTCGTCCAAAACTAAAGCCAAAGACGATTCTGCTCTGGTTTGAGCAGGGCTGTCGTCATCGTACAAAGCCCGCCTTACGATTTCCTGTACACATACCGCGCTGTGATTGGTTATCCGCCGCCAGAGGAAGAATACAACGGGTTTCTATCAGTGGCCTCTAGACGTATCCTCCGTGCAAATTCAAATTTGCTACCGCTAGGGGTACGTCTAGAGTTCTAGGCTAAGGCCCAGTCCCATTACTATCACTTCACTATCACTTCCCCTCGATTTTGGCCCTAACACTCGGTTTGCGCGTTCATGTGTAAGTGTAGGGTGTCCCAATACTTTCGGGACCGAGGGATAGTGGCTTTCAGCCCTTCAAATCGCCCCTTCAAACGGAGGGAGGTTTGGTGCAGACTTCGAACGAAGTGAAGTTGAAGTGAAGATGAAATTACCCACGGTTCTTTGCGAACTGATCAGCTAAACAAAATGATTGAGTGCCGGTACCCGATCTCTGTCCTCAGCTCTGGATAAGAGCTTCAAAAATATAGCCACTATTGCGATTAAGCATGTATATATATATATATATATATAGCCTATTTTAATGTCGGGATATCTTAGTTTGATGTAAATTCAGTTGAATTCTGCACAGGTGTGTCAAAACATGACTATTAAAAAGATCGATATTTTTCAAAGTGCGCGTCGGTACCCGATCTGTGTCCGAATGCACGAGCTGTGTCCCGTTGTCTCAGCTCTGGATAAGAACTTCAAAAAGATAGCTACTGTTGCAATTAAGCATGTATTGTATACATATTTTTTAATGTCGGGATATCTTAGTTTGATGTAAATACAGTTGAATTCAGCACTGGTGTATCAAAACATGACTATTAAAAAGATCGATATTTTTCAAAGTGCGCAAATCTTTCAACAGAATTACCAGATCCTCTCATGTGGGTGATTTTCTCAATGATAATTTTTGGATGACGGCTTTTGAACAGTTTATGCCGGTTTAGAGCCTTATATCCGTTCAGACGCGTAAAACAGGTGAAGACGTTTTTACGCAAGTGTTGTCCCATTTATTAGGGGAAGATTTGCACTTCTCACTACACAATCGAGGGGTGTCTCATCTTGGAGGGAACTCGAAAACGAGTGCTAGTGTTAGGGAAGAGAAATGGGACTGGGCCTAAGAGTTGAGCCGAGTGAGGATAAGACGTTAGAAGTGTCTCTTCTTAAAGTGACCGTTCCTGTTATGTCTGTATTGGTTGAGTTTAAACCGTTC
Source organism: Sardinella longiceps (assembly GCA_027497455.2). NCBI lineage: Eukaryota > Metazoa > Chordata > Actinopteri > Clupeiformes > Clupeidae > Sardinella > Sardinella longiceps. Next base: position 18,893 of record JAODXP020000035.1, on the reverse strand, counting down.
CTGCAGGGTCGGTTGTAGCCTTTTTGTCCCTAGGCCAGATTTGAATTTTGCCCCCTTTTTTCCAGCAATACAAGTGAAGAATTGAAGGAAATAAGAAATGTATTGTGATGCCCCCCTGATATTTGGTGCCCTAGGCAGTTGCCTAGTTTGCCCATGCCTAGAACCGGCCCTGCGTTCCTGTCTGTATTGGTTGAGTTGAAATATGATGCTTCCAGTGTAAATTGTAAATTGTAGTTTAAATGTGACCCTACTGATTTGACTGTGGAGGGAGCTGGTCCAAGATAATTACAATAGAGACACAGAATCCCAGCCCAATAACCAAGGCCACCCACACAGAGTAGAGATATAGGCTATAGTATACACACACACACACACACACACACACACACACACCTCAGTAACCGAGCCCACACAGAGTAGAGATATAGGCTATAGTATACACACACACACACACACCCACACACACACACACACACACCTCAGTTACCACGCCCACGCAGAATAGAGATATAGGCTATAGTATCCCATCCCAATAACCAAGCCCACGCAGAATAGATATAGGGTATAGCAGGCCTGGGCAAACTAAGGCCCGGGGGCCACATGCGGCCCACTGAGCTATTTAATCCGGCCCGCGGAGCCTTCCCAAACTAGAATATAATTTATCTTTTAGCCAAGGAGACTTACATTATGGGCCTAAATTATCGAATTTGTTGTAGTCATGAAATATAAATCCCCCCTTTAAACCCTGCATGTTAACATGTCCTCTGAAGAAAGTGAGGCTACTGGTTTGAGACTTGCCAATTTACCGGCATCAACCGGTTGATGGTTAACAACCGGCCCATTAGTGAAAATCTGAATGCCAATGTGGCCTTTCAGCCAAAATAATTGCCCACCCCTGGGCTATAGTATACACACAAACACACACACACACACACACACACACACACACACACACACACACCTCAGTAACCAAGCCCACGCAGAATAGAGGTAGGTATAGGCTATAGTATACACACAAACACACACACACACACCTCAGTAACCAAGCCCACGCAGAATAGAGATATAGGCTATAGTACACACACACACACACACACACACACACACACACACACACCTCAGTAACCAAGCCCACGCAGAATAGAGATATAGGCTACAGTATACACACACACACACACACACACACACCTCAGTAACCAAGCCCACGCAGAATAGAGATATAGGCTATAGTACACACACACACACACACACACACACACACACACACACACACACACCTCAGTAACCAAGCCCACGCAGAATAGAGATATAGGCTACAGTATATACACACACACACACACACACACACACACACACACACACACACACACACACACACCTCAGTAACCAAGCC
>JAODXP020000035.1:0-12500 GCA_027497455.2 Sardinella longiceps | reverse complement strand
TCACATATGACTTCACTGGGCCTCAAGGCTTGTGGGCGATTATACCTTAACATCAACAGGCCGATTTCTCAGGGGAGAAATGTCTCTCAGGGGAGAAATGTCTCGTACAAGATGCTTTAAATGTGCCCATGCCCTTGCGGTCTCTGAAGTTGGGATGTGTGAGTGATTAGCAGGGATGACTTTGTGAATGTAGATTGTTTGTACTGTGATCCCTACTATGATCCCTCTTATCTGCAGACCCTTGAGTCTCCTACTGGATGAAATGGTTCCTCTTGATGACAACTTCAACTTTACTGGTTCCGATTCAGCTCTAAAGTATCAGCAACCTCTTACAAGTGTAGCCGGTGGCGGTCTGCACCGCACACGGGTCTCGAACCTGCCACCCCGCAAGCTACAAACTCCCGGCGTGGGAATGGAACGCTCTAACCAACTGAGCTAAAAGCCCGAGCTTCTAACTCAGCGTGTTAGAAGCGCCCATGGAATTGGGTGATGAGGATTTACACGTACTACCGCAGAGCTAGCTGGCCTCCGTTACACAAGATAAAAGAAGAATCACTCTGGGAGTCTAACAGAGCATACAGTAGACACTACTTAAAGGGCAACTTCAGTCTAACAGAGCATACAGTAGACACTACTTAAAGGGCAACTTCAGTCTCACAGAGCATACAGTAGACACTACTTAAAGGGCAACTTCAGTCTAACAGAGCATACAGTAGACACTACTTAAAGGGCAACTTCAGTCAATTTCAACAAGAGTTATATTGCTCAAGCTATTTGAGATTAGCCAATACTGAAGACGCAACACATTTTGGTCCAACCATATAGATTTCCTTGAACAGAGAATAATCACTAACAACTAGCCCATGGGGGCAGAATTTTGAACTGTATTCTTTCTTAACATACTCCAAATGTCCCCACAAAAACTATGAAACATCAACAGACACCTTACAACAGAGAACTGTATTGTGTATGACTAAAACGGCTGAAAAAGTGGTTAAAACCGTGCGTTTAGGCAAGCAGCCAAATATTGTTTGTTTACAAAACGGTTTTGTAAACACTACATAAAAACACTATTTTAACCACTTTGTTAGACATTGTAGTCATAAACCCTACAGTGGTGTGTTGTAATGTGTCTGATGATGTAAAGCTTTTGGTGTGCCTGTAAAGGTCTCATTATGGGATGTGAAATAGCAGGTGTAATGGATGCCAGCTAGCTTAGATGTGTGTGTGGACCGTTAGTAAAACTTCCTCAAAGCCAACAGACGCGCTAATGTGTGACACTGACTTGCTAGGGTTTTAGCTTACTCAAGTGTGTGTGTGTGTGTGTGTGTGTGTGTGTGTTGTGTGACTGGTGCCATGGAGTTGTGAAACTGGCACCATGGAGTTGTACTGTACTAGGAATCCATGGTATTACTGTACTAGGAAAGGTACTCACTTGAGGTATCTGCCTGGAAAGGTGTCCTAGGCAAGGTATACTGTACTAGGAAAGGTATACTGTACTAGGAAAGGTATACTGTACTAGGAAAGGTGTCCTAGGCAAGGTATACTGTACTAGGAAAGGTATAATGTACTTGGAAAGGTATACTGGACTAGGAAAGGTGTCCTAGGCAAGGTATACTGTACTAGGAAAGGTGTCCTAGGCAAGGTGTCCTAGGCAAGGTACTAGGCAAAACTCCAATGAACCCTTTAAAGGCATACTAGGCAAACATGGAATGAGCCCTTTAAAGGGATAGTAGGCAAACATGGAATGAGCCCTTTAAAGGGATAGTAGGCAAACATGGAATGAGCCCTTTAAAGGGATAGTAGGCAAACATGGAATGAGCCCTTTAAAGGGATAGTAGGCAAACATGGAATGAGCCCTTTAAAGGAATAGTAGGCAAGCCTGCGATGAGCCTTTTAAAGCCCCAATGTGTAGCCTTTGAGAAAAATTAAGCACAACGCATTTCAAATTACGTATTACAGCTACAGTAGCCTGCATGCGGATGTCGGTCTATTGTTGGTCTATAGTGAAAACATGAATGATATGACCGTTTTGAGCTTCCTATTCCAAGATGGAGGATGTATTGAGAACCTACCCCAGTTAATGTGCATGCAAATGTGAAATTTCAAGCCAATACGGACACCCGAAATTATTAGTGGTGGTCAATATTTATGAGAAAGGACAAGCTAGTCAACAGGTAAAGCAGATTTTGATATTGAACAATAAAAACTTTACACATTGGGATTTTAAATGAACACCAAGCAAGCCTGCAATGAGGCCTTTAAAGGGATAGTAGGCAATCCTGCAGTGAGGCCTTTAAAGTGTGACTATGGGCCCCGTCTACAGACTCTCTGAGGTCATTTGTAAGATGAGCTTCATCTCAAGAAGGAGATTTATTAATTTGGGTTTATTAGTGCATTGCCCGTGTAAACACGTTTTCCCAGATGTGTGATACGGCCTACATGTATGCAGGTGAATCAGAGACTGTGACATAGCCTATATCCAGTGCAGTAACGTTAGCCTGCATGGAGACATTTTTGGCCCATAGTGAGAGTTGAAGTTGTAAATGGCTTGTTTAACAAACGAACCTGTCGCTAGGTATCCACTTAGGCAAAAGCATGTTTTGAACTGCATGTTGAAAGACATGCTTCTATAGTGAGAGTTGAAGTTGCAATGTGGTTTGAAATAGATAAGCACATCTTCCCAACATAGATTTTCGTTTGACATGTTTCCTACCCGTGTGTTTTGCTGTTGCATTGAATGAAAGCAGGCTAACCAACCTTTAAATGGCTTGTTTAACAAACGAACCTGTCGCTAGGTATCCACTTAGGCAAAAGCATGTTTTGAACTGCATGTTGATAGACGTGCTTCTTCTTCTTACCATTGTGGGTTTGCGTGTGTTTGCATGATGTTGTGAGATCGACAGTCATCTTGCTGGGTCATCGTAAATTCTTGAACTGTTAAACACTGCCTGGGTCATCGTAATTTTGTTTCCCTGTTCAGAGCGGTAGGCTATAGGAAACACACTGCCGCGAGACCAGGAGGATGAAAGGGGGAGTGGTTAAGGTTAGAGCGGCAGAAGGCAAAAGTGCTTTATTTACCGATGTCTTTATTATTTTTTATCCAAACATCACGAAATTTGGCACTGCACTCACTCATGCCATTACCAAGATGCGTACCAAATCTGAGGTCAGTCGGACGAACGGTTCGAGAGTTATGCGTGGAACACACTGACACACAGACAGACGTTCCTTGAATTATTAGATTACCTCGTCAGTCAAGTTGAGTCTTCTAAAAGCTCTTTGCTGGTTCCTATCCATAGTATGTTAACAGATTCATGAGTACAGTATTAGACACACACACACACACACACACACAGACCATACTCACACACATACACACACACACACACACACACACACACTAGACAGGCTGAGTTCCTACTTTTTCATACTTCAGTAAACTTTTTGTCTCCCATAGGCGAACAAAAACACATATTTAGTATCTTTAATTTCCCTCTGGATACACAACTTTAAATCTTTACATGTATTTGGCTCTATAGGTTATAGTCCAGGCAAAATAGCATTTTTTGGCAGACTAATCATTTCTATGAGATGTCCAGAACAACATACTAAAAGTCCTAAGAAGTCCTAGTTGAGGAAATGTAAAAATAGTGGAGGAAAGTAAATTTCCTATTGAAATGAATGGGATTTGGGTGGATTTTGGAGGAAAATGTACACTCCTAGTACATTTTGGCCTGAAGGGGAAACTAATTTCACCATAAATCCCATACATTTTCTGAAAGCAAACACCCTCAGGATATCATACAGTATGGTAGGGTTTGACATTGAAGTATGCCCCAACCTCCTCATTACAATATCCCAAAATTAAGAAATTTGGCATTTGCAAAATGGGCAATTTTTGGTGACATTTAGGCCAGTGACATATAGGGGAAATATATTAGACCCCATAAACCATATATTTTATGAAAGCTTATATATGTCCAGGATTTCACCTAAACCATTTTTCCACATTCCACCCCCCTCATTATTTTAAAACCCTATTTTTGGGGGAAATTAAAAAATATGTGAATTTCTTGTACAAAAGTGCCTATGGAATGTATTAGGGTAGGGTTAAATCTTTACATGTATTGGGCTCTATAGGGTTAGGGTTAAATCTTTACATGTATTGGGCTCTATAGGGTTAGGGTTAAATCTTTATGTATTGGGCTCTAGGTTAGCGTTAAATCTTTACATGTATTGGGCTCTATAGGTTAGCATTAGCGTTAAATCTTTACATGTATTGGGCTCTATAGGGTTAGGGTTAAATCTTTATGTATTGGGCTCTAGGTTAGCGTTAGGGTTAAATCTTTACATGTATTGGGCTCTATAGGTTTAGGGTTAAATCTTTACATAGCAGGCGTGCAGTTAGGCCCTTTCAGAGGGGGATATGTCCCCCTCAGACTCATTGGGACGTCGATCTGTCCCCCCCTGCTTACAGGGAATTTAGCGCCGCAAAAACATCACGGATGACACGGTTCTGCTTTATTGTCTTATTACATGGCTATATCTGTTCTTACAATCTGTTCTTTTGCTGTGGTGAAAAGTTATAGCAAAGTTACAGGTGTAATTTTGCTAAAATGTTGTTTTATGTACTGTATAGGCACATGACTGGATTATTTAGCGAATATATTCACTAAAAAAAAAATCAACAGCAGCATTTTCCAATTCCAATTGTTGTTGTTAAAAATCCCTATCTTCTCTGTGAGCGCACCCGTGAGCGCACCCCTAAGCGCGCCACCAGAGCGCGCCGCTACGCTCAAGCACCGCCTGCGCTCGCACCTTATTTAAATGGAGCGTCTTGCGCAAGTGCGGGCTTTTTGAATCTGGAATGGCGGCGCCTAGACCTTTCCTTTGTAGTGGCCTACCTACCACCTCATCATTAGATTGCAAGTGCGTTTACAAAATGTAAGTTAATGTTTCTTTTCATTCAATTTCAATGTCATTGTACCATTCTTGACCATATAATCGTTCATTGGCGATTACGCTGAATTGTTTGTAATGCGCGTTCTGCGCAATGTATTGTAATCTGGATTTGTGAGATGTATAATGCATATATATTTTATTTGTTTATGGAATGTATGTGTAATGTATTGCTGGGGTTGATTATGGAGACTAGCGATCTGTTTATGTTTCCTGTTTATTGTAGACAACCACACATTCATGCAATCAACTCCTTCTGTATCATCCGTCATATCATCTTCATCAAATCACCAGTAAACCAACAATAACTTCATTCCTGTCTGAGGCTCGTGTTTTACCAGCACTTCCATTACGTCTGCCACATCCATACAAGAATCAGTGACATGGTTTATCTAACGTTAACACAAACACCGACAGATTTTTCATGGTCCTTCGAGAGCCGGAGACGACAGATATAATGGATCAAAGAGCCCCAGTTCCCGACCAGAGGAGGTCTTCAAGACAAACACGTCCACCTGCCCACTTAATGGACTATCAGACACAATATACAGGATTCCACTACAGCGATATGGACCCGAGCTTGCAAGGCGCTCACGGCCTGCAACCTGCAGAGCGCACGCAAGCTGCAGGACAATTTCCTACAGCTACAGTGCATTTCCCCGACTCCGCTACTCCCCTAGTGGCGGAAATTGGAAATGCTGTCCCGGATCGGAATTTAACAGATGTGCATTCCTCTTTTCAGAATGATAATGTTTCTAATAATGTTTCTGCTGCTTATACCCCGTATGATATGTATAATTTGCAATGTGATATGCAGCAATTAAAAGAGCTTATGCATAATTTAGGGAGAAATGTTCGTTCACTAGAGGATAGAATTGAAATTTGTGAAAATAGATCTGATTACTCAAGTTCTGTTACTTCCTCACCACAGAGGCGAGACATGCCTATAGTTCAAGAATTACGTGCATGCCTTAGCGAGCGTAATATCACACTGTCCAGCCAAGCTGCTAGCTCTGCCCTATTACCACCACCTGTTAGCCGCCAGTCAGCATTGCCTCCGCCTCCACCCTCAATGCTTAGGGCTAGTAGTGTGGAGCATCTACCCAATATGAGGAGACATAATTCTCAGCCTATTCTGATAAATGATTCAGCACTATCTGATCATCTTCCTCCTCCTCCTCCTCCTCCTCCTCCTTCTTTTTCTCCTCCACCTCTTCCTAACCCTGGACATGAGATGCAGCCTCACTTGCCTCCTATGGACGGCATTGATCCATATCAACCATTACCAGCTCCCCCATCTGCTCCACAGCACACTGTGCAACTGTTAGGCCCCTCTGTAACTCAGCAGAGTAGGCTGCGGTCTGCACAACCTGGGACACCACTGGATCCTCCACCTCCGGTAATGCCTGCTTCCCAGGTACGCTGGCCTCGACCATTAGATGGAGCTGGAGCTCATGTTCGCACACAAATGCCAGCAACGCGTCAGTATGCTCAGCGTCAGATTCCTGATCATATGCACCATCATGTAGGCCCTGCTGCCATGCCTGCTCAGTCCATAGGCCCTCCTGCTATACCTGCTCAGTCCGTAGGCCCTCCTGCCATGCCTGCTCATTCTATAGGCCCTCCTGTTATGCTTATTCAGCCTCCTGCTATGCCTGCTCAGCCTTTAGCCCCCCCTGCTATGCCTGCTCAGCCTGTAGGCCCTCCTGTTATGCCTGCTCAGCCTGTAGGCCCTCCTGTTATGCCTGCTCAGTATGTAGGTCCCTCTGCTATGCCTGCTCGTCCTGTCTGCCCTCCCTTTATGCCATATCAAACTGTAGGCCATACGATGCAGTATCAGCCTTCAGCGCCTCCTCATCATCAGCCCCTGGGCTATGCCCCAATTCCTATGCAGCCCTTTAGCCATCCTCCTGTGCCTGTCCAGTTGCCAGCCACCACACCAACGCATTACTCACGCATTAAAGGGCCCTCCTTCCCTAACTTTGTGCATGATGATCCAATAGAATTCGCCATGCTGAAGATGGCCCTCCTCAATCTGCTCCCTCCGTATGAATCTGAGCAGTACAAGTATCATCTCTTGCTGGATCATTTAAAGTTGGATAGTGCACGACGGTTAGCCCTTGCTTATGCCAATAGCACGTTCCCCTATACATCTGCTTTAGCTGCTCTACAACAGAGATATGGCCAGCCACATCAACTAGTCCTTAAAGAGATTAGTACAATATTGAACCTCCCCCCTGTTCGCTCTGGTGATGCTAGACACTTTAATGATTTTGCTTTGAGAGTCCGTGCTCTTGTAGGCATGCTCCAGTCTCTTGGAACAGCACAAGGAGATTCAGAACTGGCCTGCACCTCACATGTTCAGCAACTTCTAAGTAAACTCCCAACAGACCAAGTGGCCAACTATGCTAGGCACTCCCGTCATATGCATCCAGGAGCCTCCTATAATCTTGTGGATTTTGCTGATTGGCTCGAACAAGAAGCAGAGTGTCAAATACTGGCCACTCAAGTAAATCAAAGAGTGAGGCGTGATCCAAACCCAAGGGATAGAAGGCCTATTAAAACAGAATATCCAACAGCTAGCATTCTGCATGGCACAAGTCAGCCCCTAAAGAAACCGGCTGGAAGCACAAGTGGATCTGCCCAGAGAAGTAGCTGTTCCTACTGTGACGGGAAAGACCATCATCTGAGTGTTTGCCCAGACTTCCGTCAGCTTTCGTCAGACAACATCAGGAAATGGATTCAGGATAAAGCACGATGCTGGAGATGTGGCCGAGATCACAGAGCTTCTCAGTGTGACCTCAAGAAACTCTGCCCTAAATGCGGGGGTAAGCACCTAGGAGTTCTGCATGAGGCCAACAAGCCCAAGGCAGACCCAGGCCTTTCCTATTTAATTAGGTCGAGCTGCAGTACCCAGGTCCTCCTCAAGGTGGTGAAAGTAGTATTGAGCTACAGGGGCAAGAGCTTTGACACTTATGCCATCCTTGATGATGGATCGGAGCGAACGATGCTACTGACTGACGCTGCTAGGTCACTTGATCTTGATGGGGCGGCAGAGTCCCTAATCCTGAGAACTGTCCGGCAGGACACGGAAACATTCACAGGCAAATCAGTGACTTTCAATGTAGCCTCAGCTGCCAATCCACATAAAAAATTCATTATCACAGGAGCCTTCACTGCATCTAATCTGCGTCTTGCAGAGCAGACCTATCCTAACCGCATCCTGCAGCGCTTTAAACACCTGCAAGGCTTGCCAATCCAAACATTCAATAATGTGCAACCCACACTTCTCATTGGCTCTGATCACCCTCACCTCCTGTGCCCCGTGGAACATGTCATCCTAGGCCCTGGCTGTGGACCCGCTGCAGTCCACACACGACTGGGCTGGACTCTCCAGGGGCCAACCCTCATTCTTGAGGAGCAGGACAGCCCTGAGCGAGCACAGAGAGAGGTCCAAGCATATCATCTGAGTGCAGGCTGCAATGAGGTGCAACTCCGCCAAGATGTCCAGCGGCTATGGCAGGTAGACGTCCTGCCATTCCAGTCTGTTGGAGTCATAACACGCTCAAAACGTGATCAGGAAGCTGTGGCCCGCCTTGACCAAAGCACGGTTAGAGTGACCGTAGATGGCGTTGACCGTTACGCCACCCCTCTTCTCCGGGTCAAAAATGCACCTTTTTTCCAGGCCCCTTTGTCTGCTGTGATGCCAATGCTTCGCAGTACAGAAAGAAAGTTATTAGGCAGCCCAGAACGTATTGCTATCTATAATGCAGAGATTGACAAACTCACCACCTCTGGATATGTGAGAAAGCTGTCCCCTGATGAAGTCTCACAGTCCAATGAAAGTTGGTACATTCCACATCATCTTGTTGAACATAATGGAAAACACCGTCTGGTATTTAACTGTTCTTTCAAGTATTCAGGTCAGAGCCTCAATGACTTCCTCCTCCCTGGGCCAACCCTGGGCCCTACTTTGATTGGGGTTCTTCTGAGATTTCGCCAGCATGCTGTTGCCATAAGTGGCGACATTAAAGGCATGTTCCATCAGGTCCGGCTACTGGATGCGGACCGGCCTCTCCTTCGTTTCCTGTGGCGGCACATGAACCGTGATCAGCCTCCTGATGTCTTTGAATGGCAGGTTTTACCTTTTGGGACAACCTGCAGTCCATGTTGTGCCACATATGCAGTCCAACGCCATGTCAAAGATAGTCAACCGGGTCATGAGGATGTTTTGCGCTCTGTTCTGGAGTCATTCTATGTGGACAACTGTTTACAAAGTTTCCCCACAGAGACAGAGGCAAAGGATGTCTTGAACCACCTGAGACATGTCCTGGCCCAAGGTGGCTTTGAAATCCGGCAATGGGCCAGTAACTGCTCCCAAGTCATCCAGCACCTTCCACCTGAAGCCCGATCGGAGAGTACTGAGCGTTGGCTCAGTCACGACCACACCGACCCCCTGGAGGGAACATTAGGCCTGGCATGGCACTTTGAGTCAGACACGTTGGGTTATAGACACAGGCCTGTGCTATACCAACAGCTAACCCTTCGCACTGTCTACAGAGTCCTAGCAAGCCAGTATGATCCTCTCGGCTTCATCATACCCTATACCACCAGGGCCAAGATCCTGCTTCAGCAGTTATGGTGGAAAGAGAGGGAGTGGGATGACCCAGCACTCCCTACAGAGTTCAAGGCTGCTTGGTCATCATGGGAAGATGAACTGCCCAACCTGGCATCCATTCACATTCCTCGGTGTTACAGCTCCCAGATGACTGGACCTATAACTCTGAGGGAGTTACATGTCTTCTGTGATGCCTCAGAAAAGGCTTATGGGGCAGTAGCCTACATGAGAATGCAGGATGATGGAGGTGAGGTCCATATTTCATTTGTCATGGCAAGGTCCAGAGTTGCCCCTAAACGCCAGCTTTCCATCCCTCGGCTCGAGCTGTCCGCCGCCCATACTGGCGTACAGCTGGCAAAGTTGCTGCAAAGAGAATTAACACTCCCTATTCACCGCACAGTCTTGTGGTCTGACTCGACAACCGTCCTTACCTGGCTCCATTCAGAACACTGCCAATACAAGGTCTTCGTCGCGAACAGAGTGACAGAGATCCTGGAGAACAGTGATCCAGCTGACTGGAGATATGTCAACTCCTCAAAGAATCCAGCAGATGACCTTACAAGAGGGATGAACTTGAGTGACATCGCCAGTTCATGTCAGTGGAGCCAAGGCCCTCCATTCCTGTTCTTGCCTCCTGAGCAGTGGCCTAAGTTTCCCTCCAATCCGGTGCATGAGGCCAGTACAGAGGTACGAAAGTCCATGTTTTGCGGCATTGCCCAGGCCGCTGTAGATGACCTACCTCCATACTTGCCTCCAGATAATGACTACAAGACCTGGAATGAGTTGGTGGATGCTGCATTATGTTCAGCCGCTCAATATTCCCCTTCCGACATTCCTGAGCGTTCAAAGATTGAACTACTCCTGCTGCAGAAAGCTCAGCGTGAGTCCTTCCCTGAAGAATACCGGCTACTGAAAGCTGGGAAAGCTGTGCCGAAATCCAGCCGACTCATCACTTTGGCCCCCGAGTTCGACCCCGTGGGTGAAATCATCAGGGTGGGAGGAAGACTCCGTCAAAGCCAGGACCTGGAGCACACCACAGTACATCCAATGGTGTTAGACCCAAACCATCATGTCACTGCACTCCTAATCGCTGACTTTGACCAGAGGCTGTTGCACCCAGGACCAGAAAGAGTGTTTGCCAGTCTTCGCCATGAATATTGGATCATACGAGGCAGACAAGCTGTGCGTAAACACCAACACGCTTGCACAGAGTGCAAAAAGTGGAAAGGGAAACCCTCCATTCCAAAAATGTCAGATCTACCCCCTTGTCGGCTTCGCTTATACAAGCCTCCTTTCTGGTCCACTGGGATGGACTGCTTTGGTCCATTCTTTGTGAAGGTGGGCCGTCGCTCAGAGAAGAGATGGGGCATCCTTTTCAAATGCCTCACGACCCGCTGCGTCCATCTTGATCTCCTGCCAAAGCTGGATACAGATAGCTTCCTCCTCTCTTTCCGCCGCTTTGTTGCTCGTCGTGGTCGTCCCTATGAGGTAATCTCAGACCAGGGGACTAACTTCATTGGGGGGGCTAGGGAGCTAAATCAAGTGTTTGCCGAAATGGTTCCATCTTTGCAAGAACAACTGGCAAAGCAGAAGGTCAAGTTCAAGCTCAACCCACCGCATGCTCCACATTTTGGAGGAGCCTGGGAGAGGGAGGTGAGAGCAGTGAAGACCGCCCTGAAGGTGACCGTCGGAAGCCAAAGTCTGTCTGAAGAGGTGCTGGGAACAGTTCTGATAGAGGTGGAAGAAATTCTTAATTCTAAACCTCTAGGATATGTGTCCTCTGAACTGTCTGATGCTGATCCAGTCACGCCTAATCTTCTCCTCATGGGGCGGCGAGAAGCTGCCTTACCTCAGGTCATGTATTCACACTCTGAGCTTCTCTCTAACAGACGGTGGCGCCACAGCCAAGTTCTTGCTGACCAGTTTTGGTCAAGTTTCATCAAGAATTACCTCCCTGCACTACAAACCAGACAAAAATGGCAAATGGACACTCCTAACCTGACTCCCGCCACCGTAGTCATGGTGGTAGACCGCCAACTTCCCAGAGCCCTCTGGCCAGTTGGAAAAGTAAAGTCCATCAAACCCAGTAAGGATGGACGCGTCAGAGCAGCAGAAGTCCTTATCAATGGAAAGACATTTGTGAGGCCTGTCAGTTCATTAATTTCTCTGCCTAAAATAGAAGATGATGAGTCCACTCCTACATAGAGATTTTATTTGTTCTTCAAATATGTTTTGTACATATTTGAGGGGCGGCTGTTAAAAATCCCTATCTTCTCTGTGAGCGCACCCGTGAGCGCACCCCTAAGCGCGCCACCAGAGCGCGCCGCTACGCTCAAGCACCGCCTGCGCTCGCACCTTATTTAAATGGAGCGTCTTGCGCAAGTGCGGGCTTTTTGAACCTGGAATGGCGGCGCCTAGACCTTTCCTTTGTAGTGGCCTACCTACCACCTCATCATTAGATTGCAAGTGCGTTTACAAAATGTAAGTTAATGTTTCTTTTCATTCAATTTCAATGTCATTGTACCATTCTTGACCATATAATCGTTCATTGGCGATTACGCTGAATTGTTTGTAATGCGCGTTCTGCGCAATGTATTGTAATCTGGATTTGTGAGATGTATAATGCATATATATTTTATTTGTTTATGGAATGTATGTGTAATGTATTGCTGGGGTTGATTATGGAGACTAGCGATCTGTTTATGTTTCCTGTTTATTGTAGACAACCACACATTCATGCAATCAACTCCTTCTGTATCATCCGTCATATCATCTTCATCAAATCACCAGTAAACCAACAATAACTTCATTCCTGTCTGAGGCTCGTGTTTTACCAGCACTTCCATTACGTCTGCCACATCCATACAAGAATCAGTGACATGGTTTATCTAACGTTAACACAAACACCGACAGATTTTTC
>JAODXP020000034.1:18489736-18526817 GCA_027497455.2 Sardinella longiceps | reverse complement strand
AGACTCAGCTCTCTACTACTGTGCTCTGAGAGTATGGGCCCAGTGATACAAACTCACTGAGAAGCTGTACAAAAACTCACATATAAAATAGGATGTTTTTCATTCAGAGAGATCAAAGTCATTTCCTGTCACTACTCTGATATCAGTTTGGTGTCATCTGAGGTTTTTATAGTGAGCAGTGTCTGTGGTCACACCTGTTGCAACATTGACATATATGCATAATAAACTCACAATCTATAAGGTATATTTCCAATGCCCAAACTCCATCCATATCAAAGGAAATTTTTGTTAATAATAAAAATTGTTAAATGCTGTTTGTTTATTTGCGTTCAGGGACGGGGCTGTGCACATAATATCAAACAACAACAAATTAAAAAGTGATATAAAAGATAGACAAACACAATTTTAATCATGGGGAGCTATGGAGGGCCATTAGGGCTATTCCCATTATGACCTGATGGGGGCGTAAATGAAACTTGAGGAATACGGCTTCAAAGTGCCTCATACTGTATACCTATACATGTCAAAATGTGATATAGGCTAATCTCTGAAAGAGACTGAGGGAGTTCACACTTGAACTGTTAGAGCATGGGCCTTCATCTCAGTTTAACAATGGAATATTACATGAAGACATTGTTCATTCTAGCTCCTTATTTCAGTGGTAAGAGATATATCCCTAAACACAAGATTTATCACACTGATATTATTTCTTCTCAATATTTTCTTGTTTTCATATTTTGCCTGGCTTTGTTGTCTTCACAGTGTGCCATGCAAAGGGGGATTCTGTTACTCAATCTAAAGATGTGACGGGTCTGGAGGACTCAGCAGTGACACTCAACTGTCAGTATGAAACTACAGCCTTAAGAAATAGGGAGTATCTCTATTGGTACCAAAAGAAACCAAATGGACCTCCAAAGTACATTCTGTTGAAAAATGCTTTCAGTAATGACACTGATAAAAACTATGAGGGGAGATTTTATGCTACGCTCAACACAGACAACAAAGTAGTGCCACTGACGATCCAGAATCTGCAAGTGTCTGACTCTGCTGTGTACTACTGTGCTCTGCAGCCCACAGTGACAGCTGCACAGTCAGTACCCTAACAAAAACCCATGTCAGACCTATAGGAGACACCTGAAAGCCAACTTTACATTACCGATGAACAGAGGTGGTAATAAGGCAAAACAACATCAAGGATGCAGACAGACATACATAGTCCGACAGACACCACAAAATAGGTGAAGATGAGACAACATAAACAGACACTACAGAGAACAGAGTATTTAGTATGTTAAAATTAAAAGATTTGAAGAAGTTTTTTACAGTAAATGGGAGGGTTTTAGAGTAATGAAGTAAGATGTTGATAAACAGCTGTGTTGCTAGAGGGAAGAAAAAAATGTGTGTATTGGTGCGTGCATATGTGTGTGTGTGTGTTTGGAAATACAAACATTTTGCATGCAATTCCTGTCAGCAAAAACCTGCTGAACACAGATCCCAGCGTGCCCCACACTTCATCACCAGCCATGAGAGGAGGGGCTGTACACACACATGGGGCGCAGAGCTGCTGTTGATAACATACTGTAAGGGTGCATTTTCACCTCCTCTTCAAGCATGGCTCTCTGGTCTCTCCTTCTCTTTGTGTCTCTTATTGGTGAGTGGACAACAAATATTCATTTTCTTCTGTCATGTTTCAATCATGGTGATAATTTACATGCTGATTAATATTACAATTACTTTAGCTTTTTATAAAACAAAGTTACATGTGTTTTAGTCATTTATTCCTATCCACTGTCTTTGAATAACCTCCACAGGTAGCTGTGTCTCAGATGACATCAAATCAATCAAATCAGAAGAAAAATCGGCAGTTGGGGATAATGTGACGCTGTCTTGTGACTACACAGTTTCAGCCTACAGTCTCCTCTGGTATCGTCAGAATGATCCCAGATCAGCTCCACAGTTCCTGCTGCTCATCACAGACTCCTCTAAGCCCCTGGTGCAGAAGGCTGATCCTCCAGCTCCAAACCTGTCTGTGAGTCTGAACAGGACGAGCAGGCGAGTGTCGCTGCTGATCTCCTTTGCTGAAGTCTCAGACTCTGCCCTCTACTACTGCGCCCTGAGGCCCACAGTGACAGGAAACATAGCTACACTGTACAAAAACCTGACTGAGAAAAATGACATGGAATGAAAATGCATCCTTAAAGGCATGCATCAATTTCATCATTATAGTTACAGAATTAGAATTATAGTAATTAGTGCTGTCAAACGATTAAAAAAATTAATCTGATTAATCACAAAATTTTTCAAAGATTAATCGTGATTAATCACTTTTAATACGCAACTCATTTCCTCCAGTAAGAATTTGGATGCTAGGGTATATTGGATCCTTATTTTGCCCTGTAAAGGCCCTGATACTAAATAGTTGGCTTTGTTTGTCTCAAATGGGGCAATTCACACCTGTCCCCTACCCCGGAGGATTCCCCAAACATGTTGTTGGACAGTCAGGAGCTAGGCCATAATCTTTGTATAGTTTGACTTGATAACTGATCCATTTTCTATCTGAAATTGAACATAATACATGCCATGAAAGTGGAATCATATCCATCAGGATTAATCTGAGTTAATTTTTTTAATCCGAGTTAAATTTTTTGGATTAATCACGTGATTAATCAGTTAATTTTGCCAGCACTAATAGTAATAGAATCATGAAATCCCAACTGTTCCCAAGCATCCCAAGTACTTCTAATTATTATTCACTGAATCACACCAAACTCATACAAAGGCCAGTTTTTCAGAAAACCAATTACATAAGGGATTAAGATAAAATGAAAATATTTGAATTCAGTTGATTGACTTGACTTGAATTGAGTCAGGATTGTATTATGGTATGGTGTGAAATGGAAGAAGATATGACACTTTATACATCCTTTACAGTGACTACTAACCATCATGAAACAGCACACTTACATTATATTTCATGAGGCTAGAATGCCATCTAGTGGAGAATGCAGTCACACAACTATTTCAGAGAACCTAATCTATTGGTTTAGTAGATTTACATGTAGCCTACTTGTTCACCGTGGGGAGACTATAGGGACATAATTCATAGTCAACTTGATCAATTCTGAATATTTTTTTTATTAGATTAAGCATTTTTGGATAAGAGCTATTCATTTCTCTTTCATGCTGTTTACAGTTGATTGTGTTTGAGAGTTGATGCGTGGTTCAGTGACATGCAATTGGTAAGCTTCAGTCTCTCTGCACTCTCCATGCATTCATTGAATGGATAGGCGACCCTCACAATTTCATTGAAACCATTTTGTTCCTAAGCAAGTTTCAGGTTTTCAGAAATGAGCCATCCTATGTTATATCTTGCACTTTTCAGTATTTACATTCAGAGGTATGACCAGCGTAAAGTAGGCTACAAGACGTCAGGAATGCCTGTTAATTGAAAAACCAAGAAAGCAGGCTTCTCCTGGGCATTCCCATGGAAGATGAAACTGATAAACAGGCAGGGATTTTTCCTTTCCCGAAACCATTAGGCTGCTAAATTATGGCCAAAAATACAAGTACAAAAAGTAGAAAAACATTAAACTATGCAGCACATTTTAAACCTGCCCCTGTTGATAGAAATATAATCAAACTCTCGCTTGAAGTCAGATGCATAAGACCTCCCACTCCATCAGTATACAGACAGAGGCATCAGTGAGAGTGTGACTATCAGACTCGATGTGACTATCAGATTCAGCTATGGCAGTTTGGCTTTGGAAACTACTGCTGCTGTCTGTCTACTTTTATGGTAAGTTTTAGTTTAATGACATAGCAGGTTGAATCATATTTAATGATTCAGTCATCACTAGATTGTGTTTGTTCACATTCTTTTGTGTTTTATTGTTTGCAGCCTGCCAGTCACAGGACACTGTTGATCAGCCAGAGAGAGTGCGCATGGCTCTAGTAGGAGAGACCATAACGTTCAATTGTACATACAAAACAGGTTCCTTCCCTTACCTTTACTGGTACCAACAAAAGGCCAATGACTTCCCCCGATACATGGCTACAATTGTCAAATCTGCATCTGGGTCTGGATCTCAGTATAACGCTGATGTGCAGTATAAGGAGAGATTTCATTCGGAGATCAAAGACTCCAGTGTTCCACTCACCATCCAGAATCTACAAGTGTCTGACTCTGCTGTCTACTACTGCGCTCTGCAGCCCACAGTGACAGCTGCACATACAACACTCATACAAAAAGTGTGTCTGATCTCCTTCTTTACTCACACTGTGTAGCTGAGGAAATCAGACTGATGTACAAATTCAGGCAAAGTTTTTTGTGTTTGTTTGTTTCAGAATTATGTATTCATGAAAATGGAAATTCTCTTTTGTGATGTTCAACAATGACAGAAACTGTGTTGTGAAATAAAGATACATTTATAAAAGAGTACTCCCCTCTCCTATAATAGCCTAAATTTAAAGACATGATTTTAGCAGAGAGCAATATCCTCATGGGACCCAAAATCAGACAGAAGTTGTGTTTTTATCTGTGTGTGAAATACAGTGGGGGTTTGGGGGAGTTCAACCCCCATGCAGTACAGTATTGTACTGTAAAAAAAACACTTTTTACAGTACAATACAAACTGTCATTGTATTATACAGAACTACGTGGTCCTGCAGTGTAGAATGACAGGACCACTGTGATTTTGAGGGTTACTTAATGAATTACCTTACCAAGCATTACGTCTAATGTCTTGCACCACATCAACGGACATGGCAGTGAACTCTGCCAGAGGAGCAAGCTGAAGACACGGTTTATGCAGATAGAATGTAATATTTGGAAATTCACATACACTCAGAATTCCTGCAGAAGAAAATTTGGCAATATGATTGGTTAATGACATCATGTGACCTGTGGCAGGATTCTTGAATGTGCCAATGTAAGTACAGGTCTTCAGATGAAGGTGGAGCTTTGAGTGTGCTGTAGAAAGTTGTTGGTGTTATGAGTTATTATTGCCTGAGCTGTCTCTGAGGAGCTTCCACCATGTTGCTGATCAGACTTCTATTAGTCAGTGTGACAGCAGGTAGGACTCACATTTTATCAGGGGACACTGCAGTCTTATTAAAATGATAAAACAAATTATGGTCAATTATCTTCTTCCATTTTTTTTGTTTTTTAGGTATTACTTTGGGAAATCCTATTTCACCAGATGAAGCTGTAAGTTATGCTGAAGAGGGATCTAATGTTACCTTGGCCTGTAGCTACTCCTCAGCATATACTCTTCAATGGTATCGCCAGTATCCCAGATCAGCTCCACAGTTCATTGTACTCATGTTACACAGCACTGGACAGGCCCAAACATCAGGAAAGGATCCTCGCATGGTGGTGAAACTAAATGAAGACAAATCTAAAGTCTTTCTGCACATCTCCTCTGTTCAAGTCTCTGACTCTGCACTCTACTACTGTGCTCTGGCGCCCACAGTGACACTAAACCACAGAGTGCCGTACAAAAACCTGCTTCACATAATATGTTTATGAATTATAAGTCAGATTATTAGTCTTATAAATTCTGACTTTGCTCAAACACTCCAGTTGTAGTACATGTGTACAATTTATGTGTGCATGTAAGACAATTTTGTATATTCTATGGTTACAGCATAAGCAAAAGTAAACAACAAGAACAACAGCAACAACAATTGAAATAAAGAAAATATAACAATAACATTGTCATAATGATATAAGAATTTTACACTTATAAGGTAAGGTAAAGTAATCTTTAATGTCCCCCGAGAGGCAATTGGTTGCACAGTCAGCAGTGTACAAACGTGCAGTGTAACAAGTACAAACATACAACAGGACACACATTAAGACAAAATATACATAAATAAAATATACTAGCACACTAAGGTTAGGTCATGACTGTTGTTTAGAAGGGAAATGGCAAATAGTTAATCAAAACAAGAAATCAAGAAATGTAATCCCCACATACAAACCATGTGTGCCCTATATGTGGTGTTGTATTCAATCATTGTACTAATTAGACAAAGAGCTGATGGTTATGATGTTTTGCAGTTTCTTACTGAGGCTATGTAATCTCAACATTTGGGATTAGGAGGATAGTTTACAGGATGTTTCATCCTCTTGCTCTTCTCATTTGTGCTTGCAGTTCCTGTTGCAAATGAAAGGGGGCACAATTTCACAGTAAACCCTGAGACATTAGACTCATGAGGGTGTAAGAGGAGATGCTCTGCAAAGAAGAGGAGGACTGACTGAGAGAACGAGACTAGATTACTCTGGGTTAGAGAGTCTGTTAAGGCTGAGAGAAAGAAACTGTGTTCAGTTGCACTATTGTTCACTTTTTATCACAGCCATGAACAACTGGATGAAGATTTCTCTAATTTTATCATCTTGCTTCTCAGGTAAGATATTGGTGTTTATACTGTGGGGTAATGTGAGCAAAATATATTTCTATAGTTTGACTATCTGTCTTCTCAGTGTGCAGTGGAAAGGGGGATTCTGTTACTCAGCCTGAAGAGATCATGAGCCTGGAGGGCAGAATGGTGACACTCAGGTGTCAATATGACACTACAGCTCCAGAATCAGATCAATATCTGTTTTGGTACCAGCAAAAGCCAAATGGATTCCCCGAGTATATGCTGCGGAAAACAGCTTTTGATGAGGACACTGACAAAAACTTTGAGGGAAGATTTCATTTGACGTTGAACACATCCGCAAAAACAGCTCCTCTGACCATCCAGGACCTGCAAGTGTCTGACTCTGCTGTGTACTACTGTGCTCTGAGGCCCACAGTGACAGCTGCACACTCAACACTTAAACAAAAACTACTCGGAAATATAAGGTCAAAATATTGTGCACTGTGGTGCAGCTATAATGTAATGTAAATGAGCAGGGTTCTTAATTCCCCTCCCTGATATCTAAGTTAAATGAACAAACAAACAAACAAACAAAATAAACAAAAAAACAAATAAATAAATAAAACATTAATACTAGAAAGGCACTCAGAGAGCACAGACCTCCGCCAAGGCAATTTGGTCACAGACACAATATATTGTAGTTTCTAGATTGTGATTTGGATCACTGATTGCCACCATAATTTAATCAGCTCTTACTTGACCCAATACACACGTCCGAATCCAAATCCGTGCAGCAGGTCTACTTTTCGAGTTGTGTTGTAGAAAGACAGATAGACAGACAGATACACGCTGGCGAAAACATAACAACCCCCTTGGCGAAGGTAATAAAAATGACAGTAATACAAGTTACACCTAAGTAAATCTGGTTGATCATAGCACTCCAAAAGTAGTAAATTCGAATCTCAAATGTTAGCCATGCAAAAATAAATGAGGTCTGGTCAGTCCAGTCATTGTAGTAAATGGTGGGACAAAGAGCTGATGGTTATGATATTGGGTTGATGTTTACAGTGGCAATATAGCCTGACATGTCAGACTATATCATAAGAATGTATAGTCTGAAGACCACTGATAGACTGTACCTCAATGGCGGGGCGGGTGATTGCGTTGTCTTTCAAACTGCCTCTCCACGTAATAGGCTAGCGTTCCGGCCAGTGGTACCAGCTGGTATATCAAACTTTTCCCGTAGCCCGTCGGTAACACGGCAAAGACATCTTTTTCAGAACGAAAAACTTCAGTGCACTTTCTTGTTTCACTTTCAAAGAAAATGACAAGTGCAATTCGTCCAAAACTAAAGCCAAAGACGATTCCGCTCTGGTTTGAGCAGGGCTGTCGTCATCGTACAAAGCCCGCCTTATGATTTCCTGTACACATACCGCACTGTGATTGGTTATCCGCCTCCAGAGGAAGGCTAAAACGGGTTTCTATCAGTGGCCTCTAGACGTACCTCTGTGCAAATTCAAATTTGCTACCACTAGGGGTACGTCTAGAGTCTAGGCTAGTGGCAATATGTAATCTCACCATTATTGAATAAGGTGGAAAGGTTCCAGGAAGTTTCATCATTCAGTTCCCTGGTTATTATGGCTCATCTCATTTTGTGATTGCAGTTCCTGTTGCAAATGAAAGAGGGCGCCATTCTCTATAGGCTAAACCCAGAGGCATCTGAGACCCTTCTGACAGATTACAGTATCAAGAGATGCCCTGCAGAAGAGTAGGAAAGGCTGACAGAAAGAGACTAGACTGGGTTAAGACTGAGAGAAAGAGAAGTTTGCCAAGTTTGTTGTTCACTTCTCATAACAGCTATGAACAACTGGAGGACGATTTCACTCATTTTAACTGTCTGCTTCTCAGGTAAGATATTGTTAATTGCACAGTGTGGTATGTGAGCAAATATCTTCATATAGTTTGATATATATTCTACATCTGTCTTCCCAGTGTGCAATGGAAAGGGGGATTCTGTTAATCAGACTAAAGATGTGATGGATACAGAAGGCAGAACAGTGACCCTCAACTGTCAGTATGACACCAGTGCCTCTGCAGGCCAGCAATTTCTCTTCTGGTATCAGCAGAAACCAAATAGATTCCCTGAGTACATGTTGCGGAAAACAACTTTTGATGAGGACACTGACAAAAACTTTAAAGGAAGATTTCATATTATGTTGAACACATCCGCAAAAACAGCTCCCCTGATCATCCAGAGTCTGCAAGTGTCTGACTCTGCTGTGTACTACTGTGCTCTGAGGCCCACAGTGACAGCTGCACACTCAACACTTAAACAAAAACCTCTTCAAAATATTGTGTAAAAGTGTTGCCATTAGGGGCGCTGTGGTGCAGTTGACTTTGGTGCCTGTGTAGCCGGCGGCGGTTCGCACCGCACACGGGTCTCGAACCCGCCACCCCGCAAGCTACAAACTCCCGGCGTGGGAGTGGAACGCTCTAACCAACTGAGCTAAAAGCCTGAGCTTCTAACTCAGCGTGTTAGAAGCGCCCATAGAATTGGGTGATGAGGATTTACACACTACCGCCAAGCTAGCTGGCCTCCGTTACACTCACCCTCCAAATCCTCACTCCCATCCGGGTCACGGCACCAATATAGCCGGTGGCTGTCCGCACCGATCACGGGTCTCGAACCCGCCACCCTGCAAGCTACAAACTTCCAGCGTAGGAGTGGAACGCTCTAACCAACTGAGCTAAAAGCCCGAGCTTCTAACTCAGCGTGTTAGAAGCGCCGATGGAATTGGGTGATGAGGATTTACACACTACCGCCGAGCTAGCCGCGCTAGCTGGCCTCCGTTACACCTGTATCAGTCAAGTGTGCAAGGTAACCATTAACCTCACTCACGTCAGATGCAGCGTCCCCTTAGGCTCTACAATCTGCGGCATAATTGACATAATACTCGATTCAACTAGCATAATATAGATGGTTCTTTCAAATATAACTGTGAGATGTGTTTTGTAAGTTTGCTAGAGATGAGTTACGTCAAAAATCCTGCCCGGTGCTTCGTACGCGTCTTCTGGTTGGTCCGTCCGTTTAATATCGGACCTGAAATGCCTTTTAATGGACTCGACATCAGATGGATGCGCCTGAGGGGGCGCTGCAGTGAGTGAGGTTAGGTAACCATGGCTCCTTTCCGATTCTCTGTCTTTTACTGAAAATCACAAAATTAATGACAAAGACAAACTCAATAGCAATGTTTTTTTTTTTTTTTTTTTTTTAAACAATACCACCTCCTGGTACAATATTAACCATTAGAAAATCCAGTTGAAACATAATGTTTGGATATTACTCTTGACGTAAAGGCCAGGGAAAATCATACACAGCTGACCACTTAGTAATATGCCATTGCTCCTCTTGCCAACATGTCACAGCAAAGATGGTAAAAGAGGTTTAACACAAATAATAATACAAAAAAAAATAATAAAATAATGGAAGCTTCTGTTATTGGTAGTGTTATTATGTCTTGAAGAGCCATTCAATGAAATTCCAGAAGGTAGTATTTGTGATACACACATGTTGTAGAGATTACTGTCACCTTCCTATCGCTTGACTTATTTTTTGACCACACAGGGGAGACATTTCACACAGGGAAGTCGACTTGCAGATGTCTACCTACAAACTGGTGTTCCCACATGACATTGTATCTCATGAAGAGTGTAAGAGAGACTAACTCAACTTTGCAGTTCTATCCACATGAAGTGCAGCATCATGAAGCATTTAATGAAAACACTTCTTATTCTTCTGGCATGTTACTCAGGTATACAGTAACCACAGAAGCCATCACCATTCGTGCCTTTGTCGTGTGATAAATTGTTGGTGTTTGATTCAATGTATATAATGTGTTTAATGTGTGTAGAGTAATGTGCATTTTTAATATCTTTACAGCATACAGAGTCAAAGCAAACAAGGTCCACCAACGTGAATCTCATCTCATCAGCTTTATGGGAGCCACATTGATCCTGGACTGTGAATATGAAACTTCAGATGCAAATCCTTATGTGTTCTGGTATAGACAAGAGAAAAACAGCTTTCCCAGATTCCTGCTCAGAAGGCAGAGATATGGAGCCGGAGAGAACAGTGCTGAGTTTAATGAGAGATTTCACTCCATACTAAACTTCTCATCCAGCTCAGTTCCTCTGACCATCCAGAATCTACAAGTGTCTGACTCTGCTGTGTACTACTGTGCTCTGAGGCCCACAGTGACAACTTCACACTCAGCTGTCATACAAAAACATAAAATGTACTTGTACTAAGTGATGATAGATTTTCTTTTTCCCATGCCCTCTACCAGCCAGAGGAGGAGCTTTAGAGACAGACTGACATCATATTAGAGGTACATCATACTGCTCCCTAAATTGAAAGGAACGGAGAGAGAGAGAGAGAGAGAGAGAGAGAGAGAGAGAGAGAGAGAGAGAGAGAGAGATTTTCATTTCAAACCAGTCTGCTATCATGCATTACTGGCTAAAGGTCTATTTTCTTATTGCAACAACAGGCTTTGGTATGATGGATATTTGAATCAAATGTTGCTTTCTGCTTGAAATTCTGTTTCTATTATTTATGCATTCATCAAATTATACTTTATGCATTCATCAAATTATAGATCAACTGCTGATGATAAACATAAAATAAGGTGTGACATTATGTAGGCTACATTGCATAAAATACATGTATGTTATATTTTCATGCTGGTTTGGCTGTTTGGTTGATATGCATTTGGATGTATTTGCAGTGTGCCAAGGAAAAGATGAAGTTCATCAGCCATCACAGTTGGAGACTGGACTAGAAGGAGGGATGATAACACTCAACTGCAGTTATAATACAGGCTTTACTAATGCCTACCTGTTCTGGTATAAACAGAAACCTAATGACTATCCTCAATACATGCTGAGCAAATTCTCCACTGGAGGAGGTGATGGGGAAAAGGAATTTGAAGGAAGATTTCATGCTGAGCTCAACACAAATACAAAAACAGTTCCACTCACCATCCAGAATCTGCAAGTGTCTGACTCTGCTGTGTACTACTGTGCTCTGAAGCCCACAGTGACAGCTGTCTGCTCAGATATCATACAAAAACCTCTCAAGCTCAGCACAGTCAAGCATTGTCATGTACTTTAGGTTTTATCATTGTAAGTTTTAAAAGTAAATGCTACAGTTGTTAAATCATACAGTACAACCATTTGTTTGAAAGCCAAGGACATAATATCAGCTGGATTTCCTCTCTCACTTTTTGAAATATAATTTTTTTAAAAATAAAATTCTTGATGTTCCCCAGTTTCAAAATAATAGTAATAATTTCATTATTCAAACCATTAGTGGTGGGGTGCTGCAGTTATATGTGATGTCATTCATTCCACGCCTCCTCAAGGTGGAACCTTCTTCCTTTTTAAATACAATCACACACACACACACACACACACACACACACACACACACACACACAAAATTAGACTGCCATGACTATGAGCATCACCACTGCATAGTGTACATCACACATGGAGACACAGCTGTTACTCATGATCGTTATGGCAGCAGGTAAATTCTCAGTAACATAAGGGGGTGGGGGGGGGGGGGGCACATCTGATGGTTGGCTTTTATCTTCTACCCCTGAATATTATACTCAGCCTGCTCTTCATATTACTTGAAGTAATAGAGTAGTCTTTAAAATAAGAATACTAATCCATTTTACTGACTGAATAACATTTTCCCCTTCACAGGTATAACTGCAGACCAGATTAACCCTGATCAGGACTCTGTCACCAAGACTGAAGATGAAGATGTGAGGCTGAAATGCACTTATGACACAAGTGCCACATATGCTGATCTTTACTGGTACAAACAGTATCCTGGACAAGCACCTGTTTATTTGTTATATAAACGAGGCAAAGGTAGTTCCTCTGAAAACAATAGTGATAAGAAGAAATATGATTCCAAAGCCACATCAACATCCACTGTGCTCCAAATTAAAGGTCTGACTCTGGCAGACTCGGCTCTCTACTACTGTGCTCTGTGGAGCTTCGCCCAGTGATACAAACTCACTAAGACGCTCAGGGGCGGAGCTATAGGGGGGGCGGGCACGGCCACCGCCCCTGGGCCCAGGGCCCTCCCACTATGGAGGAGGGGCCCCTTCATCAACCTTCAACTGCATCACGAAAATTTCGTTGACCACAGTTCAGTTGCATTGCAGCAGACAAGTCTGAAAACAGTGAAAGTCCTCAGTTGTGCATTACATTATATACCCCTTGTCTTTGCTTATCATTCTTATCATGGTTACTTAAATAAAAAAAAAAAAAAAAATCTTTTAAATTCCTTAAAGACACTTAAAATAAACTAAATTGCAAGGTTTTCGAGCAAAACTAAGCTGTTATGTATTTAGAATGGTTGTTTTTACATTTTGCAATTTGCAAAAAGTGCAATGCATGATGGGTAGTTTAGTATGAAAGCCATCGTCACCGTCAGCTGTCAGTGGACTAGGGAAGAGGTGCGCATGGCTTCTCTGTTGGTTGTGTACGAGAATATGTACGGATGAAGCATGTTTAAAAGTAAAAGCGGGACACAATAGAGGATGGACAGAATAATAAAGAGAAGGCAATCTTTAGACCTCTTTGAGTTTTTAATTCACCGTCTGCTTCTACTAGTTGTGAACATGACTCAGTTCCCTGTCCCTGTGCTAACACTGGCTGTAGCTCTGGCCAATGTAGAGAAGGGTTAGGAATGTGGAGAGGGAGATTGAGAATCAGGAAATTGTTTGTCAGTCATTATTTTGTAACCAGCTCTCTCATTGGCATGTTAGAAATTGTGCATTGTTTGAAATGAAAGAAATCTCTGTTTTTTATTTGATTGTTTTTAAATAATGTTTTAAAAAAGCAATGCCTTCTGGGAGCATCAAGGCAGAGTAGCAAAACAACTCTTCATTTGGAAACTGAAAGTCATCTAGCCACAGTTAGGAGAGGTTGAGCTGGCCAGGCTAAAAAAATTAACAGGGGTTCCAAGCAACACAAGGGGGAGGGAGCGGAGCAAAAACGAGACAAATTGAAGAGAGCACTGTTTACTGATAGCGAAACATGCACGAAATTGTCAACTCAATTGCAGCTTTAGCTAGCTGCACTAGTAGTAGGCTAGTAATGACACTGCTATCCATAGACAAGGTTGTGGAGAAGAGCAAGCTGTCTCGTATTTCGTTAACTGCATGAAGGTAAGACTCAGGTTTTTATTTGAGCGGCTGGCTCTATGTTTTATATGCATTGGTGTGTCATTGTTTTGGTGCAGTAGTTTAAAGCATGGATTATTAGCATGGGCTACTAAATGAGCTCTTGAACTAGCCGTTTCCGTGTGTCAAAAAAATATCTGTGAACTGTGAATTGCGTGCGCGTGTCCCTGTTAGCCACTTATTGGAAATATGGAAGTGCAAATACCAGGGCTGTTTTTTGTAATGTGTTTGGTTGTATTATTATGCCTTAAAGTAGGCTACATGCCGAATGGACACATTACTGAGCGATATACATTGTTCTGTCTGAATTGTTGTAGAGATTATTTCAGCGCCGGCACCTATGTGCGCTTGGGGGTGCGTGCGTGCGTTTTGGGAGTGGGTGGGGGGCCCGTTTGGCGTTTTGCCCCGGGGCCTTAGGTTCAGTTGTTCCGCCACTGAAGACGCTGTACAAAAACTCAGACAGTTTTTTTTTTATTGAGAGACATCAAAGTAATTTCCTTCTTTTGGTTTAATATCAGCTAGCCGCTATCTGTGGTTTCAAACTGAGTGAGTGTGGTTACACCTGCTATTGGAAAGTGGATGTTATTCAGTATAAAATGAATGGCTAAGTTATATGAGATCTTTAAATTAAATGATAGTAGTATAAGGTCTTTACTGAATACACAGTAGTTGTATAAAAACAACATATAAATCCTCAAGGTAGCATCTTAAATGCTCAATGGTGGTTTTTGCCTCCAACGGCACCTTCCAGGCAGCAGAGCTTAAAAGGTCCTACCTTAGCCTTTACCAGTGTTGGGTGTAACGCCTTACAATAAAGGAAGTTACAGTAACGTAACTACTTTTTTCACAAAAAAGTAGTGTAACGCGTTACCACTGAAAATTTGGTAACGAAACGTAGTTACTTTTCCAATACGGCCCAAAGTTACTTTCCCTACGGACATATTTGAGAGCGGCACCGATTCTCTGTTCCATGTTGTGCAATAGCGCCATCATTTAATGGAGACCCTTCAGTGACTGATGGCATGAAGGGAGCAAGCAGCAGCGAGAAGCAGCCAACAATAACTTTTGAGGGACTATGCTCATTACTTCGAACTCATTGAAACTAAGGGGAGGAATGTAAGTGTAAGGAAACTGTGCCCTGGTGAGAAAGTTCTGTCCACTGCCGTTAATTCAACTGCTAACCTTTCCAAGCATTTGAAAGTAGCCTAATGCATGCTAACGTGGAGCTTATAGCTCAAGATCCCCGGGGAACTGATGATTCAAGCTAGTTTTGTGCTGAATTGTTTTTGTTGCCTTACAGCTATAGGCCTTTTCTGTTGGAATGAGATTAGGCATGTTTAATTTTGAGACACATGCCATTTTGAGGTTGTCATCACATTCATAAGGAGTCTGTATTGAGGCTGTTATTTACTACTGTTTCACAGGGCTTTAGTGTTGAAGCCTGTAGCCAAATATTTTCATGTTAAAAGCAGAATAAAGAGCATAAAAGAAATACCTGTTATGTCATCAATAGGACTTTTTTTTTTTTTTTTTTTACAAAAGTAACTTAAAAGTAACGAATAACGTAAAAAGTTATTTTGCATAGAAGGTAACTAAGTAAACACACACACACACACACACACACACACACACACACAGGAAGTTTCATCAGTCAGTTCCTGGTTATTATGGCTCATCTCATTTTGTGATTGCAGTTCCTGTTGCAAATGAAAGAGGGAGCAATTCTCTATAGGCTAAACCCAGAGGCATCTGAACCTTCTGATTAGACGAAGAAGAGATGCCCTAAAGAGGAGTAGGAAAGACTGACAGAAAGAGACTAGACTGGGTTAAGGCTGAGAGAAAGAGGAGTTTCCCAAGTTTGTTGTTCACTTCTCATAACAGCTATGAACAACTGGAGGAAGATTTCACTCATTTTAACTGTCTGCTTCTCAGGTGAGATATTGTTAATTGCACAGTGTGAATGTGGTATGTGAGCAAATATCTTCATATAGTTTGATATATATTCTACATCTGTCTTCTCAGTGTGCAGTGGAAAGGGGGATTCTGTTAATCAGACTAAAGATGTGATGGATACAGAAGGCAGAACAGTGACCCTCAACTGTCAGTATGACACCACTGCCTCTGCAGCTCAGCAATTTCTCTTCTGGTATCAGCAGAAACCAAATGGATTCCCCAAGTACATGTTGCGGAAAACAGCTTATGATGAGGACACTGACAAAGACTTTAAAGGAAGATTTCATATTGTGTTGAACACATCCGCAAAAACAGCTCCTCTGACCATCCAGAATCTGCAAGTGTCTGACTCTGCTGTGTACTACTGTGCTCTGAGGCCCACAGTGACAGCTGCACACTCAACACTTAAACAAAAACCTCTTGAAAATGTTATTACATGTTGCATGCCACTAGGGGCGCTGTGGTGCAGTGGTCTATGGTGCCTGTACCAGTCAAGTGTGCAGGGTAACCATGGCTGCTTTCTGATTCTGTCTTTTTATTGAAAATCACAAAATTAATGACAACGTGTTTCTTCAAACTCAATAACAATGTTTTGTTTTTATAAACAATATCACCTGGTGCAATATTAACCAGTAGAAAATCCTTACTTTACTCTTGACTTACTGTAAAGGCCATGGAAAGTGTTACACAGGCCACAGTAGACTATTTGTCAGCTGACCACTGGGTGGCATCTTACAGTAATATAGCATTGCTCCTCTTGCCAACATGTCACAGCAAAGATGGTAAAGAGGTGTAACACAAATCTAAAAAATAATAATGGAAGCTTCTGTTATTGGTAGTGTTATTATGTCTTGAAGAGCCATTGGATGAAATTCCAGAAGGTAATATTTGTGATAAACACATTCTGTACAGATTACTGTAGCCTACCTATCGCTTGACGTAACTTATGGCAGTTCATTTTTTGACCACACAGGGGAGACATTTCACACAGGGAAGTCCACTTGCAGATGTCTACCTACAAACTAGTGTTCCCACATGACATTGTATCTCATGAAGAGTGTAAGAGAGACTAACTGAACTTTGCAGTTCTAAGTGATGCATTATGAAGCATTTAATGAAAACACTTCTTATTCTTCTGGCATGTTACTCAGGTACAGTAACCACAGAAGCCATCATCATTTGTGCCTTTGTCGTGTGATAAATTGTAGGTGTTTGATTCAATGTATATAATGTATTTATTGTGTTTAATGTGTGTACAGTAATGTGCATTTTTTATATCTTTACAGCAGTCAAAGCAAATAAGGTGCACCAATGTGATTCTCATCTCATCAGCTTTATGGGAGCCGCATTGATCCTGGACTGTGAATATGAAACTTCAGATGCGAATCCTTATGTGTTCTGGTATAGACAAGAGAAAAACAGCTTTCCCAGATTCCTGCTGAGAAGGGAGAGATATGGAGCCGGGGAGAACAGTGCTGAGTTTAATGAGAGATTTCACTCCAACCTCAATTTCTCATCCAGCTCAGTTCCTCTGACCATCCAGAATGTGCAAGTGTCTGACTCTGCTGTGTAGTACTGCGTTCTGAGGCCCACAGTGACAGCTGTATACTCAACACAAAATGTAGGACTTATCTAACATCTTTTTAAACTGATGGTAGATTTTTTTTGCCCAAACCCACTACCACTCAGAGGAGGAGCTTAACATGTAGACAGGCAGACGTCATACTACAGGTATCAAACTGTATCTGCTCACTCTCGTGTCTGTACTTGACACTAGTCATTTCATTTATGTCACCATCATATCTGTAAACTCTTAAAATCTGTAAAAAAAAAAAAAAGAAAGAGAGAGAAAAAGAGACAGAAAAAGAGAGAGAGAGAGAGAGAGAGAGAGAGAGAGAGAGAGAGAGAGAGAGAGAGATCTTCATTTCATCAATCAAACGTTATGCATCACTGGCTAAAGGTCTCTTTTCTTATTGCAACAACAGGCTTGGGTATGATGGATATTCGAATCAAATGCTTTCCGCTTGCATTTCTGGCTATTATTTATACATTCATTACATTATTCATTATACAACTGTTGATAGGTTTCATGCTGGCTTGGCTGTTTGGTTAATATGCATTTGGATGTATTTGCAGTGTGCCAAGGAAAAGATGAAGTTCATCAGCCATCACAGTTGGAGACTGAACTCGCAGGAGGGATGGTGACACTCAACTGCAGATACGACACAGGCTATACTTATGCCTACCTGTTCTGGTATAAACAGAAACCTAATGATTATCCTCAATACATGCTGAGCAAATTCTCCACTGGAGGAGGTGATGGGGAAAAGGAATTTGAAGGAAGATTTCATGCAGAGCTCAATACAGATACAAAAACAGTTCCACTCACCATCCAGAATCTGCAAGTGTCTGACTCTGCTGTGTACTACTGCGCTCTGAGGCCCACAGTGACAGCTGTCTGCTCAGTCAACATACAAAAACTTTATCAGCTCAGCACAGTCAAGCATTCTCATCTACTTTAGGTTTTACCATTGTAAGTTTTTTATTAAAAGTAAATGCTACAATTGTTAAAATATACAGTACAACCATCAGATTTGTTTGAGGTCCTGGACAATATGTCAGCTGTTGAAGCTGGATTTTCTCTCTCACACTTTGAAATATTGATTTTTAAAATAAGATTTCAAATAAGCCCATATTCCCCCCAAAACAAAATCTTGATGTTCCCCAGTTTCAAAATAATAGTAATAATTGTATTATATTCATTGAAACCTTTAGTGGTGGGGTGCTGCATTTATATGTGACTCCATTCATGCCACGACTCCTCCTCCGCCTTCCTTTTTAAATACAATCACACACACACACACACACACACACACACACACACACACACACACACACACACACACACACACACACACACTATTAGACTGACATGACTATGAGAATCACCACTGCATAGTGTGCATCACACATGGAGACACAACTGTTACTCATGATCATTATGGCAGCAGGTAAATTCTCAGTAGCATAAGGGGGGGGGGCACATCTGATGGTTGGCTTTTATCTTCTACCCCTAAATATTACACTTAGCCTGCTCTTCAAATTACTTGAAGTGATAGAGTAGTCTTTGAAATAAGAATAGTAATCCATTTTATTGACTGAATAATATTTTCCCTTTCACAGGTATAACTGCAGACCGGATTAACCCTGTCCAGGACTCTGTTACCAAGACTGAAGATGAAGATGTGAGGCTGAAATGCACTTATGACACAAGCAACACATATGCTTATCTTCACTGGTACAGGCAGTATCCTGGCCAAGCACCTGTTTATTTGTTATGGAAACAAGGAAAAGGTGGCTCTGGTGGAAACATCCCAAATAAGAACAAATTTGGCTCCGAAGCCACATCAACAACCACTGATCTTATCATTAAAAAACTGACTCTGGCAGACTCGGCTCTCTACTACTGTGCTCTGAGAGCTACGCCCAGTGATACAAACTCACTGAGACGCTGTACAAAAACTCAGACAGTTTTTTATTAAGACACA
The DNA here is from genome assembly GCA_027497455.2 of Sardinella longiceps. NCBI lineage: Eukaryota > Metazoa > Chordata > Actinopteri > Clupeiformes > Clupeidae > Sardinella > Sardinella longiceps. Next base: position 18,507,691 of record JAODXP020000034.1, on the reverse strand, counting down.
TCAAAGTAATTTCCCTCTTTTGGTTTAATATCAGCTAGCCGCTATCTGTGGTTTCAAACTGAGTGAATGTGGTTACACCTGCTATTGGAAGTTAAAGTGGATGTTATTCAGTATAAAATGTATCATATGAGATCTTAAAATTAAATGATATTGCTACAAGGTCTTTACTGTATACACAGTAGTTGTATAAAAACATACAAATCCTCAAGGTGGCATCTTACAGTAAATGCTCAATGGTGTTTTTTTGCCCCCAACGGCACCTTTCAGGCAGCAGAGCTTAAATGGCCCTACCTTAACCTTTACCCTAAACCTGACCTCCTCAACCCTCACCCTAACCCTAAATTGGGGGAAGTAGTGCGTTGATGGCAAAAAAAATACCAACTAGATTGCAGCTCATGAGATTTTAAAATTTCAAATAAGTATATTCCACTCAAAACAAAATCTTAATGTTCCCCAGTTTCAAAATAACAATTTATTTTTACTATTTATTCAAACTTTTAGTAGTAGGTGCTGCAGTTGAGTTATATGTGATGTCATTCATGTCACACCTCCTCAAGGTAGAACCTTCTTCTTTTGTAAATACAATCACACACACACACACACACACACACACACACACACACACACACACACACACACACACACACACACACACGCACATGCACACTATTAGACTGATATGAGCATCACCACTGCATAGTGTACATCACACATGGAGACACAACTGTTACTCATGATCATTATGGCAGCAGGTAAATTCTCAGTAGCATAAGGGGGAAAAAATCACACATCTGATGATTGGCCTTCATCTTCTACAACTAAATATTACACTCAACCTGCACTTCAAATTACTTGAAGTAATAGAGTTGTCTTTAAAATAAAGAATAGTAATCCATTTTATTGACTTAATAATATTTTCTCTTTCACAGGTATAACTGCAGACCAGATTAACCCTGTTCAGGACTCTGTCACCAAGATTGAAGATGAAGATGTGTGGCTGAAGTGCACTTATGACACAAGTGCCAGCAAAGCTGATCTTCACTGGTACAGGCAGTATCCTGGACAGGCGCCTAATTATTTGTTACAAAAACGAGGAAAGGGCAGTGGTTTTGATGAACACATCACTGATAAGACAAGATTTGGTACCAAAGCCACATCAACATCCACTAAGCTCCAAATTAAAGGTCTGACTCTGGCAGACTCGGCTCTCTACTACTGTGCTCTGCAGGCTCAGGCCCAGTGATACAAACTCACTGAGACACTGTACAAAAACTCACAGTTTTTTTATTATGAGACATCAAAATAATTTCCTTCTTATGGTTTAGTATCAGTTAGCTGCTGTCTGTGGTTTCAAACTGAGTGAGTATGGTTACACCTGCTATTGGAAAGTGGATGTTATTCCGTATAAAATGCATGGCTGAATCACATGAGATCTTTAAAATGATAGTGCTACAAGGTCTTTATTGTATACACAGTTAGTTGTCAAAGAACAATATACAAATACTCAAGGTAGCATCTTAAATGCTCAATGGCGTTTTTGTCCCCAACGGCACCTTCCAGGCAGCAGAGTTTAAAAGGCCCTACCTATACCCTAAACCTAACCCCCTCAACCCTCACCCTAACCCTAAATTGCGGGGAGTAGTGCCTTGACGGCAAAAAAAAAAAAAAAAAACAACTAGATGGCAGCTCATGAGATTTCAAAATTTCAAATAAGTATATTCCACCCAAAAACAAAATCTCAATGTTCCCCAGTTTCAAAATAATTATTTATTTTTACTATTTTTTCAAACTTTTAGTGGTGGGGTGCTGCAGTTATATGGGATGCCATTCATGCCACGCCTCTTCAAGATGGAACCTTCTTCCTTTTTAATACAATCACACACATACACACACACACACACACACACACACACACACACACACACACACACACACACACACACACACACACACACACACACACACACACTATTAGACTGACATGACTATAGCATCACCACTGCATAGTGTACATCACACATGGAGACACAACTGTTACTCATGATCATTATGGCAGCAGGTAAATTCTCAGTAGCATAAGGGGGAAAAAATCTGACATTTTCTACCACTAAATATTACAATCAATCTGCGCTTCAAATAACTTGAGGTAATAGAGTTGTTTTTAAAATAAGAATACTAATCCATTTTTTTGACGGAATAATATTTTCCCTTTCACAGGTATAACTGCAGACCAGATTAACCCTGTCCAGGACTCTGTCACCAAGACTGAAGATGAAGATGTGAGGCTGAAGTGCATTTATGACACAAGTGCCACATATACTGATCTTTACTGGTACAAACAGTATCCTGGACAAGCACCTGTTTATTTGTTATATAAACAAGGAAAGGGTAGTGGTTCCGAAGAAAACAATAGTAATAAGAACAAATATGATTCCGAAGCCACATCAACATCCACTAAGCTCATCATTAAAAAACTGACTCTGGCAGACTCAGCTCTCTACTACTGTGCTCTGTGGAGCCCAGTGATACAAACTCACTGAGACGCTGTACAAAAACTCAGACAGTTTTTTATTGAGAGACATCAAAGTAATTTCCTTCTTTTGGTTTGATATCAGTTAGCCACTATCTGTGGTTTCAAACTGAGTGAGTGTGGTTACACCTGCTAATTGAAAGTGGATGTTATTCAGAAGACTGTACTGTACTTTACTGTATACACAGTAGTTGTATAAAAACAGCATACAAATCCTCAAGGTAGCATAGATGGCATGAGGTATTGATAGCAGCATTTAAATCCTCTGTTATCCTAATCATCCATGTACAGTAGGCCTACAGTAGGTGAGACTATACTATGCTATGTGAACATGTACTTTTAAAAGAATTTTATTGATATATTGTTACAGTAAGCAGAAGAAAACAACTACATTATATTCATTCATTTTTTTAAAATTATTTATTAATTATGTATTTAAAAAATATATATTATTTTATATAATTTGTGCTCCTACTAATGCTATTTCTGAACAGTTTTATCTGCTTTGTGTGTGCTTTTACTTTCTGCCTTGTATTGTGCTTTGCTCTGGTCTCTGTACAGCACATTGAATTGCCTTTGTGTATGAAATGCGCTTTATAAATAAAATTGCCTTGCCTTAATAAAAGACAACAATAACATTGTAATGACAACATAGCAATTTCAGAATTCTACACTCAATCTTGGTTGATCAAAGCAATCCAAAATCAAATTTCACCCCCATAGGCTAATCTATGCATAGATATACTGTATGTGGTGTAGTATTCAACAGTTTAACTACTAAGACAAAGAGCTGATGGTTAAGATGTTGGGCAGTTGTTGGGGGTATGTAATTTTAACATTATTGACTTAGATGGTTGGTTTACAGGACGTTTCATCTGCATTATTGCTCTTCTCATTTCTCTTGCAGTTCCTGTTGCAAATGAAAGGGGGCGCAATTCTATAGTAAACCCTGAGACATTTAAGACTCTCATGAGGGAGTATGAGGAGATGCTCTGCAAAGAAGAGGACGACTGAGTGAGAGAACAAGATTAGATTATTCTGGGTTAGGACTGAGAGAGAGAGAGAGAGAGAGAGAGAGAGAGAGAGAGAGAGAGAGAGAGAGAGAGAGACTGTTAAGGCTGAGAGAAAGAAGCAGTGTTCAGTTGCAGTGTTTTTTATCACAGCTATGAACTACTGGATGAAGATTTCTCATTTTATCTGCCTGCTTCTCAGGTAAAATATTGGTGTTTATACTGTGGTGTAATGTGAGCAAATATATTTCTATAGTGATTATGTGTTACATCTGTCTTCTCAGTGTGCAGTGGAAAGGGGGATACTGTTACTCAGCCTAAAGAGATCATGAGTCAGGAAGGTAGAATGGTGACAGGGGTCAGTATGACACTACAGGCACAGAATCAGATCAATATCTGTTTTGGTACCAGCAAAAGCCAAATGGATTCCCTAAGTACTGTACATGCTGCGGAAAACAACTTTTGATGAAGACACTGACAAAAACTTTCAGGGAAGATTTTATATGATGTTGAACACATCCGCAAAAACAGTTCCTCTGACCATCCAGAATGTGCAAGTGTCTGACTCTGCTGTGTACTACTGTGCTCTGAGGCCCACAGTGACAGCTGTGAACCCTAAAAAACAAATTTGACTAAAGAATAAAGAATTAATTGATGAATACAAAAAAGCCCTAAAACATAAATTTGACTCTCAAACGTATGCCGTGCAAAGATAAATGAGTTGTAGTCCAGGCATAAATGGTTAGACAAAGAGTTAATGGTTATGATACTAGGCTGATACTTACAAGTTACAGATGTAATGTCAACATTGTTGAATTAGGTGCAAAGGATGTTTCATCATTCAGTTCCTGGTCATGGCTCATCTCATTTTGTGATTGCAGTTCCTGTTGCAAATGAAAATGAGAGGGCGCCATTCTCTGCATAGGCTAAACCCAGAGGCATCTGAGCCCCTTCTGACAGATTACAGTATGAAGAGATGCCCTAAAGAGGAGTAGGAAAGACTGACAGAAAGAGACTAGACTGGGTTAAGGCTGAGAGAAAGAGGAGTTTCCCAAGTTTGTTGTTCACTTCTCATAACAGCTATGAACAACTGGAGGAAGATTTCACTCATTTTAACTGTCTGCTTCTCAGGTGAGATATTGTTAATTGCACAGTGTGAATGTGGTATGTGAGCAAATATCTTCATATAGTTTGATATATATTCTACATCTGTCTTCCCAGTGTGCAGTGGAAAGGGGGATTCTGTTAATCAGACTAAAGATGTGATGGATACAGAAGGCAGAACAGTGACCCTCAGCTGTCAGTATAACACCAGTGCCTCTGCATCAGAGCAATATCTCTTCTGGTATCAGCAGAAACCAAATGGATTCCCCAAGTACATGTTGCGGAAAACAGCTTATGATGAGGACACTGACAAAGACTTTAAAGGAAGATTTCATATTGTGTTGAACACATCCGCAAAAACAGCTCCTCTGACCATCCAGAATCTGCAAGTGTCTGACTCTGCTGTGTACTACTGTGCTCTGAGGCCCACAGTGACAGCTGCACACGCAACACTTAAACAAAAACCTCTTGAAAATGTTATTACATGTTGCATGCCACTAGGGGCGCTGTGGTGCAGTGGTCTATGGTGCCTGTACCAGTCAAGTGTGCAGGGTAACCATGGCTGCTTTCTGATTCTGTCTTTTTATTGAAAACCACAAAATTAATGACAACGTGTTTCTTCAAACTCAATAACAATGTTTTGTTTTTATAAACAATATCACCTGGTGCAATATTAACCAGTAGAAAATCCTTACTTTACTCTTGACTTACTGTAAAGGCCATGGAAAGTGTTACACAGGCCACAGTAGACTATTTGTCAGCTGACCACTGGGTGGCATCTTACAGTAATATAGCATTGCTCCTCTTGCCAACATGTCACAGCAAAGATGGTAAAGAGGTGTAACACAAATCTAAAAAATAATAATGGAAGCTTCTGTTATTGGTAGTGTTATTATGTCTTGAAGAGCCATTGGATGAAATTCCAGAAGGTAATATTTGTGATAAACACATTCTGTACAGATTACTGTAGCCTACCTATCGCTTGACGTAACTTATGGCAGTTCATTTTTTGACCACACAGGGGAGACATTTCACACAGGGAAGTCCACTTGCAGATGTCTACCTACAAACTAGTGTTCCCACATGACATTGTATCTCATGAAGAGTGTAAGAGAGACTAACTGAACTTTGCAGTTCTAAGTGATGCATTATGAAGCATTTAATGAAAACACTTCTTATTCTTCTGGCATGTTACTCAGGTACAGTAACCACAGAAGCCATCATCATGTGTGCCTTTGTCGTGTGATAAATTGTAGGTGTTTGATTCAATGTATATAATGTATTTATTGTGTTTAATGTGTGTACAGTAATGTTCATTTTTTATATCTTTACAGCTGTCAAAGCAAATAAGGTGCACCAATGTGATTCTCATCAGCTTTATGGGAGCCGCATTGATCCTGGACTGTGAATATGAAACTTCAGATGCGAATCCTTATGTGTTCTGGTATAGACAAGAGAAAAACAGCTTCCCCAGATTCCTGCTGAGAAGGGAGAGATATGGAGCCGGGGAGAACAGTGCTGAGTTTAATGAGAGATTTCACTCCAACCTCAATTTCTCATCCAGCTCAGTTCCTCTGACCATCCAGAATGTGCAAGTGTCTGACTCTGCTGTGTAGTACTGCGTTCTGAGGCCCACAGTGACAGCTGTATACTCAACACAAAATGTAGGACTTATCTAACATCTTTTTAAACTGATGGTAGATTTTTTTTGCCCAAACCCACTACCACTCAGAGGAGGAGCTTAACATGTAGACAGGCAGACGTCATACTACAGGTATCAAACTGTATCTGCTCACTCTCTTGTCTGTACTTGACACTAGTCATTTCATTTATGTCACCATCATATCTGTAAACTCTTTTAAAATCTGTAAAAAAAAAAAAGAAAGAGAGAGAAAAAGAGACAGAAAAAGAGAGAGAGAGAGAGAGAGAGAGAGAGAGAGAGAGAGATCTTCATTTCATCAATCAAACGTTATGCATCACTGGCTAAAGGTCTCTTTTCTTATTGCAACAACAGGCTTGGGTATGATGGATATTCGAATCAAATGCTTTCCGCTTGCATTTCTGGCTATTATTTATACATTCATTACATTATTCATTATACAACTGTTGATAGGTTTCATGCTGGCTTGGCTGTTTGGTTAATATGCATTTGGATGTATTTGCAGTGTGCCAAGGAAAAGATGAAGTTCATCAGCCATCACAGTTGGAGACTGAACTCGCAGGAGGGATGGTGACACTCAACTGCAGATACGACACAGGCTATACTTATGCCTACCTGTTCTGGTATAAACAGAAACCTAATGATTATCCTCAATACATGCTGAGCAAATTCTCCACTGGAGGAGGTGATGGGGAAAAGGAATTTGAAGGAAGATTTCATGCAGAGCTCAATACAGATACAAAAACAGTTCCACTCACCATCCAGAATCTGCAAGTGTCTGACTCTGCTGTGTACTACTGCGCTCTGAGGCCCACAGTGACAGCTGTCTGCTCAGTCAACATACAAAAACTTTATCAGCTCAGCACAGTCAAGCATTCTCATCTACTTTAGGTTTTACCATTGTAAGCTTTTAATTAAAAGTAAATCCTACAATTGTTAAAATATACAGTACAACCATCAGATTTGTTTGAGGTCCTGGACAACATGTCAGCTGTTGAAGCTGGATTTTCTCTCTCACACTTTGAAATATTGATTTTTAAAATAAGATTTCAAATAAGCCCATATTCCCCCCAAAACAAAATCTTGATGTTCCCCAGTTTCAAAATAATAGTAATAATTGTATTATATTCATTGAAACCTTTAGTGGTGGGGTGCTGCATTTATATGTGACTCCATTCATGCCACGACTCCTCCTCCGCCTTCCTTTTTAAATACAATCACACACACACACACACACACACACACACACACACACACACACACACACACACTATTAGACTGACATGACTATGAGAATCACCACTGCATAGTGTGCATCACACATGGAGACACAACTGTTACTCATGATCATTATGGCAGCAGGTAAATTCTCAGTAACATAAGGGGGGGGGGGGGGGGCACATCTGATGGTTGGCTTTTATCTTCTACCCCTAAATATTACACTTAGCCTGCTCTTCAAATTACTTGAAGTGATAGAGTAGTCTTTGAAATAAGAATAGTAATCCATTTTATTGACTGAATAATATTTTCCCTTTCACAGGTATAACTGCAGACCGGATTAACCCTGTCCAGGACTCTGTTACCAAGACTGAAGATGAAGATGTGAGGCTGAAATGCACTTATGACACAAGCAACACATATGCTTGGCTTCACTGGTACAGGCAGTATCCTGGCCAAGCACCTGTTTATTTGTTATGGAAACAAGGAAAAGGTGGCTCTGGTGGAAACATCCCAAATAAGAACAAATTTGGCTCCGAAGCCACATCAACAACCACTGATCTTATCATTAAAAAACTGACTCTGGCAGACTCGGCTCTCTACTACTGTGCTCTGCAGGCTAGCCCAGTGATACAAACTCACTGAGACGCTGTACAAAAACTCAGACAGTTTTTTATAAAGACACATCAAAGTGATTTCCTCCTTTTGGTTTAATATCAGTTAGCCCCTATCTGTGGTTTCAAACTGAGTGAATGTGGTTACACCTGCTATTGGAAGTTAAAGTGGATGTTATTCAGTATAAAATGTATCATATGAGATCTTAAAATTAAATGATATTGCTACAAGGTCTTTACTGTATACACAGTAGTTGTATAAAAACATACAAATCCTCAAGGTGGCATCTTACAGTAAATGCTCAATGGTGTTTTTTTTGCCCCCAACGGCACCTTCCAGGCAGCAGAGCTTAAAAGGCCCTACCTTAACCTTTACCCTAAACCTGACCCCCTCAACCATCACCCTAACCCTAAATTGGGGGGAGTAGTGCGTTGATGGCAAAAAAAATACCAACTAGATTGCAGCTCATGAGATTTTAAAATTTCAAATAAGTATATTCCACTCAAAACAAAATCTTAATGTTCCCCAGTTTCAAAATAACAATTTATTTTTACTATTTATTCAAACTTTTAGTAGTAGGTGCTGCAGTTGAGTTATATGTGATGTCATTCATGTCACACCTCCTCAAGGTAGAACCTTCTTCCTTTGTAAATACAATCACACACACACACACACACACACACACACACACACACACACACACACACACACACACACACACACACACACACACACACACACTATTAGACTGACATGACTATGAGCATCACCACTGCATAGTGTGCATCACACATGGAGACACAACTGTTACTCATGATCATTATGGCAGCAGGTAAATTCTCAGTAGCATAAGGGGGGGAAAATCACACATCTGATGGTTGGCCTTCATCTTCTACAACTAAATATTACACTCAACCTGCACTTCAAATTACTTAGTAATAGAGTTGTCTTTAAAATAAAGAATAGTAATCCATTTTATTGACTGAATAATATTTTCCCTTTCACAGGTATAACTGCAGACCAGATTAACCCTGATCAGGACTCTGTTACCAAGACTGAAGATGAAAATGTGTGGCTGAATTGCAATTATGACACAAGTGCTGGCACTGCTGATCTTTACTGGTACAAACAGTATCCTGGACAAGCACCTGTTTATTTGTTAAGGAAACGAGGAAAAGGTGGTTCCTATGAAAACAATAGCGATAAGAACAAATATGATTCCAAAGCCTCAGAAAGATCCACTGAACTCCAAATTAAAGGTCTGACTCTGGCAGACTCGGCTCTCTACTACTGTGCTCTAAGGAGCCCAGTGATACAAACTCACTGAGACGCTGTACAAAAACTCAGACAGTTTTTTATTAAGAGAGATCAAAGTATTTTCTTCCTTTGGTTTAGTATCAGTTAGCCACTATCTGTGGTTTCAAACTGAGTGAGTGTGGTTACACCTGCTACCTACAAAATGTATGGCTTAATTACATGAGACCTCCCCGGCTCTGAGCATATTTGCACCTTACGAGCATGCCTCATTACCTCTCATGGACTGATACCAGATTGACTCTTTTATGTTTTGTCTACGTCTTTTATGTTTGTCTATGTCTTAAGCGACTTCAGTGGCCTTTGGTCGATAAATGCGCTATACAAATACATTTTACTTTACTTTACTTTACTTACTCTAAAATGATAGTGCTACAAGGTCTTTACTATTTTCACAGTAGTCGTATAAAACAACATACAAATCCTTAAAGGGGAATTCTGGTCAAATTTCAACAAGAGCTCTATTGCTCAAGCTACTTGAGATTAGCCAATACTGAAGAGGCAAGACATTTTGGTCCGACCATATGGGTTTCCTTGAACAGAGAATAAGCCCTGACAGTTAATCCAATGGGGCAAGTTTTCAAAACTGTTTACAGCATTTAAACATGCTCCAAATATCACCCCAAAAGTTATGCAACATCATCAGACACAGTACAACACAGAATTGTATTGTGTATGGCAACAAATGGCTGGAAAACTGGAAAAGTGAAATTTGATTGGATTTCCCCTTTAGGGAAACATCTTAAATATGGCATGATATATTGCAGCATTTAAATCCTCTCCTACTCATCAACCCATGTACAGTACAGCAGGTGAGACTAGACTATGCGAACATGTAACAAAATATCATGCAGTATCCTAACCAATTTTGACAAGTAATTATTTGTGAATTTGAACATAATTTTATTTTCATAATAAAGCATCAAATCGGCAGAAAAAAAAAAAACTATTACAGAACTATCTTCAATAGAATGCTGTAGTCACTGCTACCAGAAGAGGGCAGTATGTTTTAACATTTGTCAGCATAAATACACTTCCTCTAAGGCTGAATGTTCTGACTGCATGTGCTACACTCTCACATTATAACTGCATTTATCGTCCCAAGCCTCTTCTACCATACACACTAGGCTATGCAATACAGTCATGGCATTTATGCTAAATTTCATCCCCTTTATTATACTACCTGTATATGTTTTAGGTAAAACTTATTTTTTCAAGTTTTAGTAATTGTTTAGCCTTTGACCTACACATATTTTCAAATTGAGTAATGTTGAGGAGAGACTTCTTCTGATATTTTGTTGTGATTGTATTAATGTGGTTTTACTTCACCAGAATGCAGAGGACAGGAGACAGTTGAACAGCCAGAGCGAGAGATGGTTCATATAGAAAGAGGATCAGTGACTCTCAGCTGTGGATTTCAAACAAATAGTCAATCACCAGACCTCTTCTGGTACATCCAAAGACCAAAGGATTTCCCCAGATTCCTGCTGAGAAGAGATAAATACACCTCTGGAGAGAACAGTGCTGAGTTTAAGGAGATATTTCACTCCAAACTAAACTTCTCCTCCAGCTCAGTTCCTCTGACCATCCAGAATCTGCAAGTGTCTGACTCTGCTGTGTACTACTGTGCTCTGAGGCCCACAGTGACGGTAGTCTAACACACCGTGATACAAAAACCATGATTGAGATGTTGTCACTTGCTTTTTCAAGGTTTTAAATGATTCATACTTCATACTATAAATGACATAATTTCACATAATATCATTACACATCCCCATTCCATTTCTGTGCCATGGTGCAGTTGGCATCCAGACCATAATCCACTCTAATTTGAGGCCATTTCCCTGACCTCATCTCTCTCTCTTCCTTTAATATCCAGCCTAATCTCTAGTCCTGCAAGAAAAGCCTCCAAAAATATACTTTAAAAGTACGGCTTGGAGCCATGATTAGTAACATTAGCCCTGTTTACATGGACACTTCTAATCTGATTATTTAACCCAATATTCCATTTCAGATGGCATTTATGAATGCATCTCCTTGGATATTGTTCTATAGAATGCACATGGAATCTTTCTAATCAGATTAGAAGTGTCCATGTAAACCCGCAATGTTGATACAGTGATACTGTAGTGCCCAATAAACAGGTGAGAAGGAGGAGTATATTCCCTTGTAAGAGATGTGGGCTTGTCAACACTCATCAAGTTCAAGCTGTAGTCTTTCTCTGTCCTGTATACGATGTGCCTCTACATGTATACAGGAATATTGATAGTAGCCTTTACAGGTAAGTCTATTTTGTTATTTCTCATTTTGAATTGAAGAATAAGCATACAGACATATAGAATAATAATAAACAAACATGTATTTGGTGTACAAGTCATACTTCTTGTGCCTCTTTTTTCAGGCTGCACCTTGATTGTGGAAGCAATCAGTCCAAACAGAACTGAGGTTGTCACATTGGAGGATTCGACTGTAGCCCTCTCCTGTAGCTTCTCCTCAGCTAACTATCTATTTTGGTATCGCCAGCATCCAGGATCAGAACCCCATTTTCTCATCACTGTTTATGATAAGGCTGTGAATTATAGCTTGGACCCTCGCTTGTCTGGGAGAGTGAACAAAGAGAGAACTCAGCTCTACCTGACCATCGCCTCTGCCAAAGTCTCAGACTCTGCAGTCTACTACTGTGCCATGAAGCCCACAGTGAATGAAACAGGAACTCTGTCATACAAAAACACCACACTCAGTCTCTGAGGACAGGCTCCTTCTGCTGTGTAATTAATTACACCATTTCTTACTATGTTTTTAACGTTGTAAATATCTTTGTTGTGCTAATCAACACAAGAAATAGTTGGAAATAAATGATTATCCATGTCTCTTTTGGTATTTTAGACATTGTAATGAACAAAAGCCTACCTGAAATATATCATTCATCCAATTAAAAAGAAAAACCTATGAGGTTAAACAGAATGTTGCACACAGATGTAAATAGTGACATTCTCTAAATTATGTTTTCTATTTTAAATAATAAGATGAGAGGTGTTTCTTCAAAGTCAATAATAATAAAAAGAAATCGTTTCAGAAACCACTCCCCAGAACTATACTGTTATTCCATCACATTCATACCGTATCATGATTTTGTTGTTTGTGTGCTTACCCACTCAATGGTGTTTTTTTTTGCCCCCAAAGGCACCTTCCAGGGAGCACAGCCTAAAAGGCACTACCTTAACCCTATTCCTAACACTAACCCCCTCAACCTTGAGGGGAATACTGCCTTGAAGGCAGCACTGCCTGGAAGGCACCGTTGAGGGTAAGAAATACCAAAAAACGTGTACCCTCCTTCCCAATTCCCCCATCCCCACCCCAGTGCAATACTTCAGTCCAACCCATGAGGTAGACATTTCTACACCAATGCTGATTCAAACATTCTTCCTCTTTACATAGGCTTACTATACTAGCTTCATAACCCCATGGGTCATGTGCACTGAGTAACAGAGAAACTCACGGGCTCAAGCCACCACTGCTTTCTCTCACAGCCATTAAGACACAGATCATGATTACTTGGACTATCATCTCAGTCTCCCTCATGGCATCTCTCTGTGGTAAGACTGTGGTTTATATTACAAAAAGTCAATGAAAACAAAATGCTATATAATGAGATGTACAGTAGTTGGTGTTTCATCATCCATAAAGTATTTAAATGGTTTCATTTGTAGTTGTCAGTGGAAAAGATGACTCTGTTGATCAGCCAAAAGAAGATATAGTCACTTTGGAAGGTGGACAGGTGACTGTCAGCTGTCAGTATGACACCACTGGATATCAAATCTACCTGTTTTGGTATAGACAACTACCAAATGATGAGCCAAAGTACATGTTGCAAAGATATCAACATGGAGATGAAATCAACAGTGATGAATTCAAGGAGAGATTCAAAGCTACCCTCAACACCACTTCAAAAACAGTTCCTCTGACCATCCAGAATCTGCAAGTGTCTGACTCTGCTGTGTACTACTGTGCTCTGAGGCCCACAGTGGCAGCTGCACACATAACAGTCATACAAAAACTTTGACACAACAAATATGTGTGTTTTTTATCAACACAACAAATATGTCTGTTTTATTTGTCATGATTAGAGAACCTCATACAAAGAGCTGTGTATATGGCAAAAAATTCTGTATATGGCAAAAATGTATTTTTCAAAAGTAGCACAAGTGACCATGTAATTTCAGGACATTACAATTGGAACATAGCCTAAACATTATTTATGAATTACTGTACAATGATTAACTAACTTCATCCTAAAAATGAAGTAGCATGCTATTCACCATAACACATTTATGTTGTATTCCCAAAGCACCGAATGAACTCAGACATTTCCAACACAGCAAATAAAAAACCCTCAAACCCATATACTTCCACATAAAGTCATGGCAATTGTAATACATACATCAACCACTTGAGGGCACTTTTCTCACATCTTTATTATAGTAAAGCACAGCCTTGCTAGCCTGACACGTCAGACTATATCATAAGAATGTATAGTCTGAAGACCACTGATAGACTGTACCTCAATGGAGGGGCGGGTGATTGCGTTGTCTTTCAAACTGCCTCTCCACGTAATAGGCTAGCGTTCCGGCCAGTGGTACCAGCTGGTATATCAAACTTTTCCCGTAGCCCGTTGGTAACACGGCAAAGACATCTTTTTCAGAACGAAAAACTTCAGTGCACTTTCTTGTTTCACTTTCAAAGAAAATGACAAGTGCAATTCGTCCAAAACTAAAGCCAAAGACGATTCCACTCTGGTTTGAGCAGGACTGTCGTCATCGTACAAAGCCCGCCTTACGATTTCCTGTACACATACCGCGCTGTGATTGGTTATCCGCCTCCAGAGGAAGGCTAAAACGGGTTTCTATCAGTGGCCTCTAGACGTACCTCTGTGCAAATTCAAATTTGCTACCACTAGGGGTACGTCTAGAGTCTAGGCTAGAGCCTTGCATTGACAACTAAGAACCAGAGTATAAAGCTAAAGATTCCTCTGAAGCAGTCATTTAGAGGTTCAACACAGATGAGATAGAAGTGCTCATCATCCACTACAGGTCATCATGGCTCTGAGAAATATACTCCTTCTTGTGATTCTTGTAGGTAAGTAAGTGAGGAACATGTATAAATAATATACCATTGGCTCCATAAATTTTAAATTTTACTAGTATGTAGAAATTGTCTGAGCTGTTGGATCCCTTCCACAGATCATAGTTCATCAGATGAGCTTATTACACCAAACAAGCCAGAGCAGAAGGCCGTGGAAGGAGAGGACGTGATGCTGTCATGTAACTACACGGTTACAGCCTATTCTCTGCACTGGTATCGCCAGTATCCCAGATCAGCTCCACAGTTTCTGGTCCTCAATTCCAACATTGATGGAGATAATCAGAAATCAAAAGTAGAAGAGCGAATTTCTGCAGTGAATCAGGGAAAAACTAAAGTCTTTCTGCACATCTCCTCTGTTCAAGTCTCTGACTCTGCACTCTACTACTGTGCCCTGGAGCCCACAGTGACACTAAACCACTGACTGCTGTACAAAAACCTGACGGCTTGGACATTTTTTACTCCAGCACCTGAGAAACACAGTCCCATTGCACTTTTACACAAGACATCAATAGGCTTGTAAACATTCATCAATCAATCACTGCTGAAATGCCTGCTGTGTTAATTCATAATGACAAACTCACATGAAGTATCTTAAATATCAACACCAGAAAAGTGAACATGTACTGTAGGCTACTATGATTGGTCCCATCGAATGTGCATTATTTTTCTATTTCTGCACGTCATGTCGTTCATTATCCCTTAGATATGCTTCACTCTTATTGATGAGATGTGTGAGTTCAACCTCCACATTAACAATATACACAATTTCATCAGCTGTGACTGAACACAAGCAATCTTTTGCAATTCAGTACAATTTTGCCAGTGTGCAAATTTGCAGAAATATCATCCATGTGTTTTTACTTTTTCCATTATAGGATGAAAGCCCCCCGCCAATCCTAGAACATTATTTTGCAAGTAGCCATGCCATATTTCAATGCCATCAGGATGTAGACTGTAATATAGAGATCAGCCACAAGATGGCACCTTTCAGACATCATATACATACTATGAGGTATGGCAAAACTGAGCCAGAGAATGAAAACAGTTGAGCAAGTGCATATCCTTCTCATATTAGATTTGTCAGTAAAATCATCATGGAGTGGCTGAGTGTTACATTTCTAGCTGCTGCTTGCTTTTCAGGTAAACACTTTTCTCTGACTATTGCTCAAACTAAGAGAAATGCCATGTGATGTGTTTTGTTTAGCGAGGTGATTATTATTACTCTGCAATGCGTGGTATATGCAATATAATATGCTTCTTTGTTCCAGTGTGCAACGGAAAGGATTCTGTTGATCAGCCACATGGTTCTCTAACTGCTCATGAGGGAGAGGGGCTGACACTGGACTGTAAATATGAGACACTGGACACATCACCGTATCTCTTCTGGTATATTCAGCGAGTCGGAGGAGTCCCAGAGTATATATTACTGAGACATAAAGTCATGAATGATACTCTTGCTGAATTCAAGCAGAGATTCAATGCTATACTCGACACAAACAAGAAAACTGTTCCTCTGACGATCAAGAATCTGCAAGTGTCTGACTCTGCTGTGTACTACTGTGCCCTGAGGCCCACAGTGACAGCTGCACATACAACTCTCATACAAAAACCAGACCCCCTCTATATGTGACATCACACCAAATATGTGCAAATCAGACAGAATCAAGATATCAAAGCACTAAACAATGTTTATTAATTTCAAGATTTACAGTATAGGGGATAGTAAAAAAGTAAAAATCCACCGTAAATCATGACAATATCTTGTAACCTTCTTCCTGAGAGCTGGGGGAGGGCAAGTGATGTGTGTGAGGGAGTGTTTCCTGATCCAGTGACTGAACTGTGCAGGCTGAACTTTGAATAGTCTCAGAGCTGAAGTCAAACACCATCCAACACAGGTGACAATGACTCTGAGATTTACTCTGCTACTTGTGGCTCTTGTGGGTAAGTGGAAATAAAGTGATCTTGTGATCTATACACACACATCTACACAGTTGATTTATGAATTCCTTAACTTTGCAAATGTGTGGAAGATCAGTAATGATCAAATTTCTCTTCCACAGGTGTCAGTTCAGCAGATGACATTAAACCCTCCAAGCGAGAAGAGACAGCTAAGGAAGGTGAAAATGTGACATTGTCGTGTGAATACCCAACTTCAGCCTACAACCTACTGTGGTATCGCCAGTATCCCAGATCAGCTCCTCAGTTTCTGGTGCTCACGGCTAACATTGGTGGAAAGGACCTGAATTCAGATGTAGATCATCGAATGTTTGTGAGGGTGACTGAGGAGAAAACTAAAGTCTCTCTGCTGATCACCTCTGCTGAAGTCTCAGACTCTGCTCTGTACTACTGTGCCATGAGGCCCACAGTGACAGGAAAAAGACTCACTGTCATACAAAAACTTTGCTCATGAGGCCTGGGGGCGGGCAGAGAATGTGTGTGAAGGAGTGTTTCCTCATCCAATGACAAGGAGGCAGAACTCTGAAGAGTCCTCAGAGCTGAAGTCAAACATGCACCATCCATCACAGGTGACAATGACTCTGAGATTTACTCTGCTACTTGCTGCTATTGTGGGTAAGTGTAAGTACTGTAGTAAAGTGATCATATGTACATACTGTATACAAAGTTGATTTATTAAGTTGATCAAATTTCACTTCCACAGGTATGAGTTCAGCAGATGGCATTAAAGCAGCTAAAACAGAAGAGACAGCAGTAATAGGAGGAAATGTGATGCTGTCCTGTAGCTACTCTTCAGCCTATACTCTGTACTGGTATCGCCAGTATCCCAAATCAGCTCCACAGTTTCTGGTGCTCACTGGCAACATTCCTGGTAATCAGCCATCACAAGTGGATAAGCGAATATCTGTGACTGTGAAAGAAGGGAAAACTGAAGTCTTTCTGCACATCTCCTCTGTTCAAGTCTCTGACTCTGCACTCTACTACTGTGCTCTGCAGCCCACAGTGACACTAAACCACAGACTGCCATACAAAAACCTGCCTGCTGAGGGAGGAAATGTTTGTCAATATCATTATAAATTTAACACAGTCACAGCAATAACTCCAAATTGATATGAATAATATATGGACAACTTTAAACACTGATTGGAAAATAGACAAACATTCTTGATTACTGACAGCTCCCCTCAACCCTCTTGTAGGCCTATTACTAAAGTCATCATCACAGACATCACACTCCACACAACTCTTGCTTAGTGTTTCTGATTTTCAGCTAACAGCTTTAAACAAAAATGGTAATGCTGCTTGGAGATCGTAGCACTTTTCTTTATAAGTCATAGTAGGCTATCACCAGTCTGACTTCCCCATTCAATGAAATATTTGGCGTGAATGTTGAGTGATATCTTATG
>JAODXP020000034.1:18463524-18489636 GCA_027497455.2 Sardinella longiceps | reverse complement strand
TTGGTCTGCAGCTTGGCAGCTGTCATACCACACTGAGAGACTGCTGGTGAGTATATGCTCTCAATGGCACCCCTGTAGAAGGTGATGAGTGCTGAAGGAGGGAGACTGGCTCTCCTCATCCTGCGCAGGAACTGGAGATGTTGCTGTGCTTTCTTGACAAGGGCAGTGGTTTTGGTGATCCATGTCAGGTCATCAGTGATATGCACTCACAGGAACTTGGTACAGTGCTTTTCACTGATTCCACAGCACCGTTGATGGTGAGAGGTGTGTGGGGCTTGTGATTCTTCCTGAAGTCCACTGTTATTTCCTTTGTTTTGTGACGTTGAGATGTAGGTGTCACACCAGTTGATGAGATGGTGCACCTCTTCCCTGTAGGATGAGTCGTCATTGTTACTGATGAGGCCAACCACTGTTGTGTCATCGTAATGGTAAACATCAATAGAATTTTTTTTTTTCAAAACGTTGAAGCACAACTATTCAGTGCAGTAAATTGTCATATGTAGAAAATAAATCCTTTTTACATTGTTTAACTGTATTTCTCAATCACTGTTTCATAAAACATATATTTCATTGTATGACAGAAAATTACTGTATGCTGCACTTGGACTGCAGTTCCTTTAGCAACCATGGTGGGGCGATATTTCAACACTACATGTTCAAGGTAAGGATGTTTCCATTGAACATTTCACTGATCACCCATCGCACAGAACAATCATGACTCCTTGGTCAAATATCTTAACCATTATAATCATCTCTTACTGTCGTAAGTAAACATCCTCATGATTCATTTTGTACATTGTCAATGTTTGTCCATATCAATGTTTCTTTATACTTAACCAATCTCTAATTTCTTATCTTGTAAAATGTTTTGTGTTTACTTCTTTTTGTTTTACAGTAGGCAGAGGGATGAGTGCAGACTCTGTTGATCAGCCTCCAGACGATGTAATTGGACAAGAGGGTGAAGTAGTGACACTCAACTGTGAATACAGTGTGACAGACACAATATCTGCTTTCTATTTGTTTTGGTACAAATTTCAACCAAATGACTACCCTCGAAATATGCTCAAGATTACTTCCTTTGGAAATGTGGAAAACAGTGATGGTTTTAAAGAAAGATTCAAAGCTCAACTCAACACCACAAAGAAAACAGTTCCTCTGACGATCCAGAATGTGCAAGTGTCTGACTCTGCTGTGTACTACTGTGCTCTGAGGCCCACAGTGACTGTTCCAAACCACAGCATCATACAAAAACACATTTATGGCACTTTAGTCATCAAACTGTCACTGCCTACTGTATGAGAAAATCTGTACTAAAATCAGATAAGTGGGTATACAGGAGAAACCCTCTAGGGTCTTTTTCCCCAAATCACCCCTGACTGTTTAGTCAGTCATATTGGAGAGGAGGGGCCAACGTGACAGATGTCCTGATGTATATGTATACTACGCATACAAAGCTTTCTCTTTTCTCTCTCTCTGGATCTTTGATGAGTTCATCATGCTGCTTTTTGCATTGCTACTCTTCACAGCCATTTTAGGTAACTTTTTTATTTGCACAGAATTTAAATGTATTGATCCTTTCTGTTGTAAACGGCTTTACAAATACATTTACAAGTTACAAATTACATGGGAGTTTTATTCCTTTTGCAGGCCAAATTAATGGGCAAAAAATTACTTCTGACAGCACTGAGAAGTTCGACACAGAAGGTTCTAATGTAACCCTTTCCTGCAGCTTATTCGGGTTCCCCTGTCCTGTTCTGGTATCGGCAGTATCCACAAACTGCTCCGCAGTATCTTCTAAATGTTTACTCTACAGAGAATAATGACCCATCATCTGAGGACAAGCGTTTGTCTGGAATAAGGACTGGGAAGAAAGTCTATCTGTATCTCTCCTCTGCTGAAGTCTCAGACTCTGCTCTCTACTACTGTGCCCTGCAGCCCACAGTGACTTACAAACACACATCCTCATACAAAAACATGCAGCCTGAGAGAAGAGAGAAGTGAATCACAAGAATCAGTTTGAATCAGACCTGCTTTTAGATCCTGCTTGGATCTTTGCCTCATTTGAAACGTTGATGTTAATAGCAGTGTGCTTTGACTATTGCATAGGCTATACCTGTGTAAACAAACTAATGAAATCTCTCTCTCTCTCTCTCTCTCTCTCATAAATGTTTCTGGCTGGTCTGAAAACTAGCCCACAGTGACACTAAACCACAGACTGCCATACAAAAACCTGACTGACACAGGAAAAGACACAAGCTGTGTGACTGACAAAACAAGACTGTATACTTCATGCCTGCAATGAGTGCTTAGTACTGGGAAGAAAAGTAATGTAGTCTAAGTAAAGAAAAAAAGAAGAAATTCACTTTGTTTTTACAGTGAAGTTAAGGGAAAGAATGGTAAACATAAGAACATTCTTCTGGCCAAAAGCTGATAATGAATCGCACCATTTGGGAAATTGACTCTGTCATTTTGATTTTGGTGCCATCTAGTGGAACACTGGTCCATGACATATTTTTCAGAGACTGGAGAATATTTCTGAATTACAAAAGATGTAAACCCAACACCTAAGCTTTTGCTATTTTCTCTTACTGTTTTTATTTTGTCTTTCTTTCCTTTTTTGTTCTTGTGTGTATGCAGCCCAGAAGAGAGATATAAAGAGGAGGAGCCTAGTGATGTGCTTATGGGGAGACTGAAGAGACGCGTGGCTTCATTTCAATTCCACACAAATATGACACTGTGCAGCCTTCTCTTGCTGCTTCCAGCACTGATAGGTTGGTTCATTACAGTTCTCATTTAAAAAAAAAACTAAAATGTGTAAACAAGGTTTGTATGTTTTCTATTTCATTTGGTTAAAGTCTATTTAAAAGTAGACTAAACTTAATTCTTTATGTTTTAGGTGAGACTTTACAAGATGACATCACTCCAGCCTCTAGAGAACTTCTTGTCTCAGAGGGAGAAACAGCTTCTCTCTCCTGCAATTACAGTGTTGCTGTAGACAATCTGCAGTGGTATCGCCAGAGTCCAGGATCTAAACCAGAATTTATCATCATGATGTTTGAATCCAATGATGCCAAGGTGGAATCAACTCCTCCTCATCCCCCTGCCTCTGGAAAAGTGGATAAAGACTCTAAACGTGTTGAATTGAATATCTCATCTGCTGAAGTCTCAGACTTTGCTGTCTACTACTGCGCCCTGCAGCCCACAGTGACAGGAAACCAAACAACGCTCTACAAAAACTTCAATAGGCTACATGCACTGACATCACTTTGTTACGCAGTATAGGACACACACAATAACTCATGTCATGCATATATAAAGGTAAGACAAGACAGTACTGTATTCCTCCAGTAGGAAATTTAAAGTAGCATCGATAACAAGATACATTACGCACACATCAAATCAAAGTTATTAATGGGGAATGATTTTATTCCAAAGATCTGCATGTTATCCAGCCACAAGGTGGCAACGTTACTGTAAGCTTTTGCTTGGCAACAGTTGGAGACCCTGCATTTGCCAAAATAGGCCACATAATAGAATTGCCAAGCAAGAGATGCATTGATTTGACAGGATGCAAAGCTGACAACGTTTTCACTCTGGGGTTTTACTAAATGACTGCACAGATAAAGAAAAGGGGTTTTGGGAGAGAGAAGTCTCAACAAAAGTCTCCCTATAACTCCTCCCTCAATGTTAAATTCTGTCAGTGCTGTACACTCTCACCAGCCAAATGTACACTCACATCAGAGAGCAGTTCTAGTTCCCGGTTTAAAATGGAGAAATCACTGACGATTATTCTCATTCTGGTAACAGGTACACTTATTTCACTTAGCCTACACAAGGATAAATACATACAGTAAATTAAATATTACCATTTTCAAGGATAAATACAGTTAAATCTTATATTGTTACCTTTCCTTGTGTTTGTTTTGACAGGTGCCTCAGCACAAGACAAAATTAGTCCAAAAGCAGAAGATGTCTCAGGAAAGGAGACAGAGTCAGTGACTCTCTACTGTAAATATGAGACAAGCAGCATCTACGTTTCCCTTTACTGGTACAGGCAGTATCCCAACGAGTATCCTAACATGGCCCCACAGTATCTACTCTACAAAGCAGCTCGCTCAGGAAGTGGCTCCAATGAACCTGATCCTCGTTTTAAGTCCAAAACATCACAGGACTCCACTGAGCTCCAAATTACAGATCTGACTGTAGCAGACTCAGCTCTCTACTACTGTGCTCTGAGGGTAGCCCAGTGATACAGAGTATCTGAAACGCTGTACAAAAACCTACTCAGACATGATGCCTTTGAAAACATGCAGATAAAAGACAATTCCTGTTGAGTTTAGATATCAGTTTACCACAGATCTAATGCTGAAAGCCTCACCAAGGTCTTGAGGTCACACCTGCTCACGGTGCTAAATGGTGAATCCCCATCACACAGCTGCAGGCATTTCACTGAACTGAATTATTAAGCCTAATCTCGACTAAGCAAGTATTTGTTAATACATCATTCAGGTGACAAAATACTAAGCTGTCTGCAAACCTATACCATAATGTCGTTTTGAGGCAGTGAAATAAGAGTTCTGAGACTGTATGATAAATGAGCATAGGCCTTGCAGGTCTCATAGGAGATAAAAACATAAAATAAAGTGGTAGCTCTTTATTTGAAGGTGTCTACATGAATGTAAAATTTTCACATTTATTTATAAAGTACTTTATATACAACATCAGTTGACAAAAGTGCTGTAAAATAAAACAAACAAAATAAAACAGACAATATTAAGCAAAAAAAGACAGAAGGAAAGAAAAACTTAATATAAAAAATAGGCAACATTAGAGTAACAAGAGCCATGTCCATCATCATGGTCTGTGTTAAGTTAAGATTTATACTCAAGACAGAGTGGCTTAAAAGTAATAGGATTTGTTATAGGACATAAAGAAGGAGGTTATTCCCATGAGATTGTTTCTACTTCAGTATCTTCATGATTTGTCTATCAAATTGGACTTCTCCGAGATTAATAGGCTAATAAATGAAAATTTAATGGGGGTTCAAATATTTTCAACAAGATAATAAAATAGGTTATTTTATTGTCATTAATGGCCACTGAAATACAAGTATTTAAGTTCACCTGGTCCAATATATGTTCTCAAAATTGTTTTTGTTTTTATTTTTTTTTTTTAAAAGTACAGTATTCACAATTATTTTTTGTGAATCAGAGCCAGACCTAGCCTCTAGTATTTCCAAATAGTGTACAGTTGTCATGCAGACTAGGCTATAGAATCCATTGTTTTGGCTTGGCATTGCTTGACTTGCATTCATAAAATATTGTAATGTTATAAGCTTATAGAATACTGAGAAATTTTAGGTTCGTTGCACAACTATCAGGAGATGGGGACCTCCTAAAATATTGACGGGATTTGACAAACAGCATTTTAGTCTTTCAAAAGCCAGTGACACCATCAACCACAAGGTGGCACCATTGCAGTTGTATATAATTACAATAGAGAACACCTATGTGATTAATTCTGCACAAGACAGCCTACTTGATACATTGCAACTGTGGCACTTTATGATATGATCTTATAGAACTGATATTCTTTTCTCTTCAGCAGTGTAATCCAGCCATGGATCTTTTGTTGATTATATTTCTGACGTCTCTTTATTGCTTAGGTAAGTTGCATATTGGTCACCAGTTTTCATCTTCAAAATACTGCATTTATAAATATAATAAGATAACGTTTACACAATGATATCTTATTTGTTCACTAATTTCAGTATGCAGAGCTGCGGACTCTGTTGATCAGCCAGGAGGATTTCTCTCTGCCTCTGAGGGAGACTCAGTAACTCTGTCCTGTTCCTACACCACCAGTACTACAGGACTACCATACCTGTTCTGGTACCAGCAGAAACCTCATGGACTCCCTGCACATATGCTGACACGGTTCTCAGACAAAGGCGATAACGAGGAAGTTTTTAAGAAGAGATTTCAAGCCAATTTGACCTCAAACTCAGTTCCTCTGACCATCCAGAATCTGCAAGTGTCTGACTCTGCTGTGTACTACTGTGCTCTGAAGCCCACAGTGACAGCTGCACACTCAATACTCATACAAAAACACAATCAGTCAAAAGATGCATGCTTTTATTCACGCTTAAATAAAAAGAAACTTGTGAGCATGCTGGTGTCATAGACAATAAATAAGGAAAATAAATTTAATTTGACATTTAAATTTAATTTGAAAGGAGGTGTGGTGCACCACTAAAGCCTGCCCCTCTGTCATAAACACTGTTGTGATTGGTTTTTGATACAGAAATGAATTCAACTCTGGTGGACTTGCAGAGCAAACTCACATTGGCTGGTAGATGTGACTGGCACAATCCAAACTGAAGCCCCTCCTTAATTGAATGAGATTAGAGTGTTTCTTCTTTCAAATGCTCCACCGTATGGTCACTGGTCAGCATGGACAACTTGCTTAGGAACTGTGTTATTTTCCTGGCATCATGCTCAGGTATAATCACATTTTTCTGTGCTTTCTCTTAGAATGTGTCGAGTTGATATTTCACTGAAATGGGTGTGTTATGGGACTCATGTTTCAAATAGTACAATAGCCATGTAACAGCCAGACAGTGATGTATGCAGTCACATTGAAATGCTAAAGTTCTCAATTCATTTATGTATTTGTAGTGTGCCGAGGAAAAGATGAAGTTCATCAGCCATCAAAGATGGAGACTGGACTAGAAGGAGGGATGATAACACTCAACTGCAGATACGACACAACCAGTACTAATGCCTACCTGTTCTGGTATAAACAGAAACCTAATGACTATCCTCAGTACATGCTGCAGAGACTCTCTTTTGGTGGAGGTGATGAGGAAAAGGAATTTAAAGGGAGATTTCATGCTGAGCTCAACAAGACAACAAAAACAGTTCCACTGACGATCCAGAACCTGCAAGTGTCTGACTCTGCTGTGTACTACTGCGCTCTGCAGCCCACAGTGACAGCAGTGAGTACAGCCATCCTACATAAACCTCAGAGGGGAAGACCTGCTCTTGTGTTTGGCTTTGTCTATGAAGTCCTTTGTCTCTGCATTGTCCTTTAATTCTGTTGTCTATCCCTTCTGCTGTCTATCCCTTCCTTTAAAGGCATGTATAACTTATTAAAATAAAGACCTGCATATTCTTCAGAAAGATGATGATGGAGAACATACTTCCCCCACCTGACACCCTCCTCTGGTCCCTCATCTCTAATATGAAATACTAAATGAAAGAACAGTTGACATGTTGCTGCCCAACATCATCACAGACCTATCACACCTGGCCTTTCAACTGCTTGGGGCCCCCAGCCCACCTATCAAGGTGAATAAAATATGGCTTGGATCCATACACACACAGGGATAGCAACTGAGGAAGATTATATATACTTTGTAGTACAGTATATGGAGTAACAACAGCTGGTCGCAGTGAGCAGTGATGGTGGAATCACACACCATGTTAAAGCTTAAATACAGTGACTAATGCAGATCAGTGCAGCTCCAACCCTCTACCAGTCAGAGGAGGAGCTGAACAGACAGACAGACACACAGACAGATATCATAGTAACATCAGATTGAACTGAATCCAAACAGATCTGCAGATTCACTCATATGGGCCTAACCATGATAGTTCCTCTAGCATTGCTGTTTTCAACCATTTTGGGTAAGATGATCCATAACTTGGTAAGAGACATAATAATGCTTGTTAACATGTGTAAATGTTTTCAACCCTGATTTTTTTTTTTTTTACAGTATTCAATAGTCTTGATACTGTGCTGTTTAATGTCTATCCTAAACACTCATGTTTGTCCTAAACACTTTCACCAGACAACTAATACTTAAATTGTCTTTTTTTAATATGCAGAACCAATAAATTACTTTGTTTCCCTTCATTTCTAGGTATGAGCACTGGAAACCCAATCACTCCAGACAGCACAGTGAAGCATATAATAGAGGGAGCAAATGTTGAGCTCAGCTGCACATACAGTGGAAGTGTTTTGAGTCTGCACTGGTATCGCCAGTTCTCTAATTCAGTGCCACAGTTTCTCATTCTGGACTATCAAGGTCTTATCACCAATGCAACTCCTCCAGTTCCTGGGATATCAATCAAACATGATAAAACTGCAAAGCAGGTTTCTCTGAAGATCTCATCTGCTGAAGTCTCAGACTCTGCTGTCTACTACTGCGCCCTGCAGCCCACAGTGACAGGAAACCCAGCTGCACTCAACAAAAACCCTCACAGCTAGAATATACTGGAAAAGCACAAAGCTAACACGGTTCTGTCAGGTCATTTTGCAGTTCCAATGTCATTGAAAGTTATGAAATGTAATTGTCCTTTTTGGTGTCAACTGAAATGACATGAATATAAAAAAAGAAAAGAAATAGAAGTCATCATATTTTAAATTTTAACTTTAAAAAGTGAACTACAGGACAGGTCAGCCTTAGCCAACACCAAATCATCAATGGTGTTCTACTGAGTGAGCCCTTTCCCTTTTCAATCAATCAGATAGATGTCTGACACTCAGATGATGTAACTGACAAACTGATACGATCTCCCTGCCTTCTGGCTCAGTCAGCAATAAAATAAGAACAAACATATTTCCACCACAAGATGGCATCAATGCAGCAAATTGATTTTAAGGCTTGGCTTTGAGTAATGAGCTACACAATACATACAGATTACTCAGTAGCCTATATACAGTATGTAAACTATCTATACCATCATCTGCCAATATGCAGATCATTTCATACTTTATCTTGATGTTTTATAAGGTGAGCTGGGTAGACTCATTGATAATAGAATATGCCTAATTATGTTCACAAACATTTATTTTTTTCTTTTACAAGAATTACTATTTAAACAAAAACACTAAACCATGTCTTTTAAATTTCACTGGCACTTAGAATGAATGGTAGACTGGTATTGAGATTAAGAGACACAGCCTAGCTTTAACGACTAATTTAATTAATTCAAACAGATTAGGCTAATAGAAATTATAATTAGCCTACAGAGGGTCTATGAAACATGAACCCTTTATTCTAATAACTCTGCTTGAAATCTAATGGATGAATTTCACTGCATTTTTTACACTAGTAATCATTAATCATTATGCATTGACAAAAAAAAATAATAATAATAAATCCTCTGCAAAGACCATCATCCGCGGATTTGTTGGAATTTTCACAACCAACAACGTCACAGCCAACACCGTCACAGTAAAAAGTTTAAAGATTCTAGCGTGCTACGCACAAGTAACTCACACACAGTCTTTTACATTCTGTTTTGAAAAAGCGTGTTCAAGGATTTTCTGGCTCAATATTCAACATATAGACTGTTATCAAATGATTAATTTTCTGACCTTCTTCTGAGGGAAAGGTGAGCAAAAATAGGCTGTGATTTTATAATTGTCAACACACATTTTAAGGACTTACAAAGTATACTGTACATCGTTTTTGAACGTCGATTAGGCTAAATATGTCGCCAGAAAGTTGTTGGCCTACGGGCTAGTTTCATTTCGAGAGAATCTGGTCAACTTTTGAAATTCCGTAATGTTAGCCAAAGGCATTCATTTAGGAGCAACAGGTCAGACAAACGCTCTGAAAATGTTCACTTTCCTTTGCTTTAAGCCATGAAGGTTAGTTGAAATGTCCTTACTTCTTTCTTGTAGAAAACCGCACAACATGTCCGTGGAAATGACCACGCTGATGCCTCCTGCTCTGGAGCAAGAGGTGGAACCGCGCGTTCATGCGTGCGGTACAGACGGCGTTGCGGTGGAGAACCCCAGCATTGGAAAAATGCTTCAGGCTCAGAAGATAGCGGAGCTTGAGAAGGCCTCTGTCGCCCTAAAAGCGGAGCGAATGCATCTTCAGTGCCTTCTGTACCAGCAGAAAGAGGATCATGATGTACAGCTGAATGCATTGGAGTGGGAGATTAATCAGGAGGGACTTCAGTGGGAGAGGTATATAATGGGGAACGAAGATGCAGTAGTATCTACCCTGATGGCTGTGGCTATTAACAAAAGAAGGCTCATGTCCAACTTGAAGAGCTTCATGGAGAAACAGGTGAAATCATATCCTTATTTTCTCTGACAATTAATAGCCTAATTGCTGACAGCATTTGATTGGAAATTAACTTTGAATTAACTAACATAACCCTTGATGCCTTTGCCTTACAGAGCTTGGCACACAGACATACTCTTGTCCATGCAGTGAAGGTAAAGCAAGAAGATTGCAAGAAGGCTTCCCCTGATGCTGCTCTCCAGGTAGCTCACATTTCTGAGTATATATTGTATAGCAAGACTGTGTCCATACTGTATGTCAAAGTGTGACTAATGGCAACATTTTTAAACTAAAATCTGCTTGCCTGTCTGGATTTTTGTCCTTCAGAGCACCAAACACTTAGGAGGAGCTGATGGGAAGTTGGACTCACCTGTGGTAATCCAAGAAAGGAAATCCAGGACATGGTGGTGCTTTAAAAAACACCACGCTGCCGCTGATTTTGGTGTCCAGGTACCTTTCATTGTGTTTTCATGATATATTGTAGTCAGTGATTTATTGTTCTATTAAGTAAACAGTACACCTCAATTTTTTTGACAAAGGGATTTTTTTTCCCTCCTAGGATGCTTCCACCAGCAGTGCCTCTAAAGATGCAGATCTGCAGAAGATTGCAAAGCTGGAGGAAAGAAGCAAAAAGGCTGAATTGAAGAAACAGCAGAAAGCCGCCAAGAAGGCTGCAAAGGCTGAGAAGGAGGCAAAGAAAGTGGAGGAGAAGAGGGTGAAGAAAGAGATGAAGGAGGCAAAGAAAGCGGAGGAGAAGAGGGTAAAGAAAGCAGAGAAGGAGGCCAAGAAAGCAAAGAAAAATAGCCTGAAGGGCCAAGCTTTGTGAGCAACACTGGGGGCCGGAGCAGTGAATAACCATCAACAACGTTCTTCACTGTTATCATGGCCTGTGCAGGATCCACTAGCCTCTGCTCAACCAGTTATGTGAAGACATCACATAACATTACATTTTTGCCATACATATTCTATTAAATTCTTTTTATTCCCTTACCAACGAGTGGATTGTGCTGGGATTGTACTGTGTGACTAGGGATTTTCAACTGTTCCAGGGACCACCATTCTGACTAAGAAGTCATTGGCGGCCCAACATCGGGGTGCAGGCATGGACTGGCCATAGGGCATACAGGGCAATGCCCGGTGGGCCGACAGTCATTTTTGGGCCAGGGCTGTATAACTCATAATTTTCATAAAGGATATTGGGCTAGTTTAATTAAATCTCTCACATTTATGCAATATGTCCAACTTACAGTGTTATTTCAGCTAGCCACAGCATTATTATTATTGAATAAAATCATGGTGGGCCGCCATGGCCAAAAACGCCCAGGCCATTTTTTGGTCTCGGTCCAGCCCTGTCGGGGTGTGGTGAGGGGCTGTGTTATAAACAGAGATTGCAACAAATTGCATACAAAAGACATTTTAGCCAGCAATCAGTCCAACTATGCATTCCATTGACAGTAACAGGAACGGCGTTATGACTATGGAAATAGTAATTCATTTGATTACTCGTTACTGAAAAAATAACGCCATTGGTAACACCGTTATTACCAACACTGATTATGATTAAAGGTATTTCGCAAGAAAGTAAATGTGAACGTTTATCTGAAGTTTAAATGTTCAATCTAATAAAACAAATTTTGAACATTGAACAGTATTCAATGCACAGTTTAATAAATGTCATATTTATCATCATGTTCTAATGTGCGATAGCCTATATTTCTTCTGTATTAAGTTGTGTTGAAGTATAATTGTGAAATATTTGGTAGTGAAAAATGTGCTGCTAACGAATTTTCTTATCAAGAGCAGGTGTTGGCCAGTTAGTGGTCTTCTCTGGCATAATTAGCCTGATCTTTCTCTTTGGTGAGCCCTCCGGAGAATACAGGTATTCCTGAACGACAGCTGGAGCTTTGGACTCTCCTGAGCTCATAATACTGTCACCAGTGAAACTACCATCTTCATTTAATGTCCCCACAGCTGCATGGGGCTGACCAAGAGGCAGCTGATTGGAACTACTTGGGTTAGATGGACGAATGAAAGAACTCTCAGCTTCACTTGCCTCCTCAGTCTTAAGACACCCAGCAGACTCTGCCTGCTGTGTGTGGTCTTCTTGATTTGTGCTATCACAAACAGTAGCCTCTGTGTCAGCATCTATACTCCGCTGGGAGCTCTTCTTTGTACACTCTTTTACACTGTTCTTAGACGTTTTACTTTTTTCCCCTTGTATAGATTTGTTTGGATTTTCCACATCTTTGTCCCTCGTCGATCTGACCTTTAGTTTATGCTTGTCCTTTTTTTTTTCAAAATCTTGGTGTTATGTTTGTTATGCCTTGGGCTTGAATTAGGATGAACCATACATACAGGTGCCGGTCATAAAATTAGAATATCATGAAAAAGTTGATTTATTTAAGTAATTCTATTGAAAAAATTAAACTAGCGTTATGTATACATCCATTCCACATAGATGGATGTATTTCAAGTGTTTATTTCTTTTAATTTGATGATTATATTGGAAAAATAGTGGAAAAACCCAAATTCAGTATCTCAGAAAATTAGAATATCACTTAAGACCAATACAAAAACAGGATTTTTAGAAAGACTTAGTCAACTGAAAAGTGTGGTCATGAAAAGTATGATTATGTACAGCACTCAGTACACAGTTTGAGCTCCTTTTACCTAAATTACTGCAGCAATGTGGCATGGCATGGAGTCGGTCAGTCAGTGGCACTACTCAGGTTTGGTCCGGTGGGTTTGTGGGCCAGTTAAGAACAGGGATACCATGGTCTTTAAACCAGGTACTGGTAGCTTTGGCACTGTGTGCAGGCACCAGGCCTTGTTGGAAAATGAAATCTGCTTCTCCATAAAGTTAGCCAGCAACAGGAAGCATAAATGATCTAGCAATTCCTGGTAGACAGCTGCATTCACCTTGGAACCGCTCAGAACAGTGGACCCACTCCAGCAGAGGACATGGCACCCCAATCCATCACTGACTGACTGTGTGCACCACAAGCACCATGGATTCTGTGCCTTTATTCTCTTCCTCCAGAGGATGCGAGACACCAAACCCAGTCAGAGATGGTTTGGGGTGCCATGTCATCTGCTGGTGTGGGTGTTTTCTGAGGTCCAAGGTCAACTGGTTCTGAGGTCTGTGTTTTAGGAGCTCCCAGTTTAACCCAGCAGTCTACCAGGAAGTGCTAGAGCATTTCATGTTCTGCTGGTGGCCTACTTTATGAGATGCAGATTTCATTTTGCAAGAGGACCTGGCACCTGCACACGTTGCCAAAACGATCAGTACCTGGTTTAAAGACCATGGTATCCCTGTTCTTAACTGGCCCAGAAACCCACCTGACCATAAGCCCATAGACAATCTATGTTGCATTGTGAAGAGGAAGATGTGAGACAACAGAACCAACAATGCAGAAGAGCTGAAGGCCACTATCAGAGCAACCAGGGCCCTCGTACAACCTGAGCAGTGCCACTGACTGATCGACTCCATGCCATGCCACATTGCTGCAGTAATTTAGGTGAAAGGAGCTCCAACTACGTACTGAGTGCTGTACATAATCATACTTTTCATGATCACACTTTTCAGTTGACTAAATCTTTCTAAAAATGCTGTTTTTGTATTGGTCTTGCGTGATATTCTAATTTTCTGAGATACTGAATTTGGGTTTTTCCACTTTTTTTCCATTACAATCATCAAATCAAAAGAAATGAACACTTGAAATACATGTGTGTGTGGAATGGATATATATATAATGCAGGTTTCATTTTTTAAAATACAATTACTGAATTAAATCAACTTTTTCATGATATTCTAATTTTATGACCGGCACCTGTACATAGTTGAGACTAAGTTTCACCTTCAGTGACTTTCTGCAATGTATTTTGCATGACTGACTGCTTAAATGTCTTTCAAATACATTTGCTATTATAGATTTGGCTGACACTTGATTGAGGTCTAGCTTGTGGCAATATTTAAGACTTTTTTCACGGTACCTTACATCATGCATATCAATGGCATGCATTGCAGACTCTGTTAAATCAAAGGTAACGTTAAAACAAGGCATTGAAAACGTAATAATTGTACAGACAGCTATAGCAGAAAGAAGCGCATCCCTGTTATTCTATCAACCATCAGAATATCAGAATAGTGGACTATGCCTTTAAAGGCGTAGTGATGGAATAGAGTAGGACATGTTCAAAGTAAAATTCATCATGTTTCTAGGACTGCAGTGGTTATCAAGGACACGTTTCACATACTTACCTCACCAGCAAAGAATAGGACAGATGCCAGTGTTATGTCTTGTGTGTACTGCTTGGCAGTTATGTCCCTTCTGGTCTTTCCATTCACTGGATTGTGTCTGTTTGTCGGAGCACAGTTGGCTTCACTCAGCTCAAGCACAGCCTTCACTGCTGGATTGTCTGCACTAACACACGTCATGTTTTGCCCATTATACAACACTTTATTTGGGCACTGGATATAACTATTCAAGAAGGAGGCCAGGTCGAGTAGCTCACAGTTACTTTTCCAGCTGTTGAAATCTAGATTGAGATCAGAGAGCCAGGGAAGAGAAGAGAAAACATCAGGAATTATATTCTCAAGCCTATTGCGAGATAAATCCAGCATTGTGGTAGATTTCTGAAGCTGTCTTGTCCCACGTGTGTGATGAAGTTTTCGAAGAGGTCAAGGGTCTCAACACTGTTTTGATCAGACATGGAGAAGGTACTGGGTTCTTATTTGTATGTATTTACAATTGCAGACTATACAGACACAGGGAAAAAAAGCCTGTTTTCAGGCATAGGTTATGCACGATGGAAAAGGGTCCTGATGCTAGGCCTAATCCAAAGGCTAAAAAAGATAATACAAGTTGATCAATCATAAAGGGACAAATTGTAATTGTAGTGGGGCAAAGGATTAAGTAAATTGAGTGGGTGGAATATATAACGTAAAAATACTTCAGATATAATAATTTGCCGGACCCCCTGTAGTACCTCTACGGACCCCCTAGGGGTCCCGACCCCCCTGTTGAAGACCTCTGATCTAGAGTTTTACTATGCGTGTGTGTGATTCCTACTCAAGGTAGAACCTCCTTCATTCACACACACACACACACACACACACACACACACACACACACACACACACACACACACACACTCTATTAGACTGACATGACTATGATCATCATCGCCACTGCATAGAGTACATCACACATGGAGACACAACTGTTTCTCATGATCATTATGGCAGCAGGTAAATTCGCAAAAAAAAAAAAAAAAAAGAACTAGTGAAGTACCTGCTCTTCAGGGACAGAACAACTAGAAGACAGATGTCTTAAAAAATAACTAAATGAATAATTACAGTTACAGTACATGTTTTCCTCATGTATTGTCATCAACTTGTTAATGTCTTTCTTGCAGGTGTCACTGCAGACCAGATTAACCCTGATCAGGACTCTGTCACCAAGACTGAAGATGAAGATGTGCGGCTAAGTTGCACTTATTCCACAAGCAACACATATGCTTATCTTTACTGGTACAGACAGTATCCTGAACAAGC
Source organism: Sardinella longiceps (assembly GCA_027497455.2). Taxonomy (NCBI): domain Eukaryota; kingdom Metazoa; phylum Chordata; class Actinopteri; order Clupeiformes; family Clupeidae; genus Sardinella; species Sardinella longiceps. The sequence continues at coordinate 18,473,995 of JAODXP020000034.1, read as the reverse complement.
ACCTGCTTATTTGTTACATAAACAGGGAAAAGGTGGTTCTTATGAAAACATCCCTGATAAGAAAAAATTTGGTTCCAAAGCCACATCAACATCCACTGAGCTCCAAATTAAAGGTCTGACTCTGGCAGACTCGGCTCTCTACTACTGTGCTCTGAGGAGCTTCGCCCAGTGATACAAACTCACTGAGACGCTGTACAAAAACTCACAGTTTTTTTTATTGAGAGAGATCAAAGTAATTTCCTCCTTTTGGTTTAATATCAGTTAGCCACCATCTATGGTTTCAAACTGAGTGACTGTGGTTACACCTGCTATTGGAAAGTGGATTTTATTCATAAAGTGTACTGAATTAGCCTGAAATGTTTAAAAATAAATTAAAATTAAGAAATAAAGTACAATAAAAAGTCTTATACTTTACTTACCTCTAAAAGTCATTTTATGTTTTGAGGGATGAGGTCTGAAAAAGAAAGAATTGAACAAGACAACCACTGTGAGCTATGATGCGGTTCGGCGACTACCAATCAGAATGTCGATTTACCGGTGAGACTCCTGCAGAGAAGCAGGATCGAAGGTTCGAATGCTAACGTCATGGGCAAATTTGCTGTTTTTGTTGCTGTGCTCAGGCAATGTTTCTTGGGAGTCTCGGTAACTCTTGGCAATTTATCGCTCTCGATCTGAACGCACAGTTAGTTTGTTATTCGGTCTATATAGCATCAAATGGGGTCAGCTCTATGTTCCCACAGCTCTTTGTTCCCACAGCCCTATGTTCCCACATTTGTTAGGAATTTTTATTTTTGACAGGATTTTTGGAAATTAGGCCCTATGTTCCCACAGCCCTATGTTCCCACATTTCTTAGGAAATTTGGGAAATTGGGTCCTATGTTCCCACAGCCCAGCATGCTCTCACATTACAAAGATTTTTTTTAAAAATTAGACCCTATTTTCCCACAGCAATATGTTCTGATAAAGGCATGTTTACACCAACACAGGTAATATTTATTCTGTTAGCCCTTCTGTTCACATTAGAATGGAAGATTCTGAAACTGATTCCAAAAATGATTGCTGAGGTCGATTTCAAAAATGATCGCTGAGGTAGATGGATATAAAATCGTTGTGGAATGTGGATGCAAAACTAAACCCCACTACCTGGAAGGCACCATTGAGGGCAAATAATACCAAAGATCGAATCTTGCTTGAACTTACATAGGGGCCTACCAGGCAGGGGTAGAAATGTGGGACTATAGTACCTGACGTTGAAGGAAGATAGAAAAAAAACTCTTCGAAATGTGAGAATATAGGGCTGTGGGAACATAGAGCTGTGGGAACATAGACGCGCTCCCCATCAAATTTTCTCCTTTTTCTTACATCATCCAAACCCCCTTACACAAGGTCTGCCTTACAGCCAGTTCCTTAGAGTACGGCGCATCTGTAAAAGAGACAAAGACTTTCAGGTGGAGGCCCATAAGCTCTTCCAAAAATTCCTTGAAAGAGGATACCCCAGAAAAACTTTGGATGAGGCGTTTGCACGAGTCAATGAGCAAAATAGAAACGACCTTGTCCTTCTGTACAATTCCAAGACAAAAAACAGAAAACCTTTTCTTGTGTGTTTAATACCACCTATTCACCACTTGTCCGCAGTATTTGCAATGTGGTTAAAAAACATTGGCATATTCTGCCGCTGATGACATCCCATTTTCCAAGGCAAAAAACATCCGGGATTGTCTTGTTCATGCAGACACTTTTAGAGGGCCCAGCCGTACAGAACGTTTGGACAATGCCACCGGGTTTTTCCCATGTCGCAATTGTGCAGCCTGCTCCAACACTAAAAAAGTGAATGTGTTTTCTAGTTTTGCTACAAAAAAGGAATATAGGATCAGAAAACTTGTTACATGTAGATCAACTAACGTTGTTTACCTTTTGGTGTGCACTAAATGTGGTATTCAATATGTTGGTAAGACCACCAGACAATTAAGATGTAGGATTAATGAACACAAGAGTGCTTTCCGCAGAGAAGACCCCAAATCTGCAGTGGCTAGGCATTTTGCTGATGGTAATCATTCAATAACAGACTTGACTTGATTAGGCTACTCCAAGCAGACGAGGTGGCAGCACTGACAAATGTTTACTACAATGTGAATGTAGATATATTTTCTACTTGAAAACTTTGTATCCAAATGGAATCAATGAGGAGCTGGATATGTCCTGTTTTTTGTGGTTCTCATTTGTAAATAGTAGCCTAGTTTTTTGTAACTGGTCTTTGTCTCTAATTGGTATGTGGCTAAATGGCCACTAATTGGTGATACCTGATGAACTGATGAAAGATGGCCCCAATGTCACACCCGGTTTGCACTGAGGAAAGTCCAGGGGGACTGAAACATTTGCACCTTTATTTTCTTTTCTTTTTTTCTTTTTAGCACCCTTCTGAGCTCCACTAAGTAAAAACATGATCTGAAAAAAAAAACTCTGTTTGAGTTCGTCATTCTGTGTGCGAGTCCCCCCTGCAAACACTCCTTTTTCTTACAGACAGCATTCAGGTACCTGGAACAACAGGGTTATTGACTGATTCACACCTGATTTCTCCTTTAACATCCCTCTACATTCTACAAACAGAAAAGGACAAAAACATTCTGGATTTTGTTGCAGGTAATTTATTGGCAAATGCATATCTCTTGATTGACACCTTAACAGATTAGACCCTAAGCATGACCTCTCTTTCTCTACCCCGTTCAAATCAATCAACTTATCATTTCAATTGATCAAAGCAAGACACACTGTAAGCAATATTCCTGATCTGCTCCAATTTTTCTGAAGAATTGTAGGCTACTGTATATGTTATCCCCCTTCACCTTACTCTAGTACGTGCTTCTCAAAGCAACACGCGCACTGATATTGCTGATCAGCGCCGACTTCTCGGAAGTACTGCCCATTGTTGTAGGAGTACCAGACTCGGCCCTTCAGGACGACTTTGTAAAAATCGTTAAACGAGGAGCATGGGGGTAAAACGCTGCGGCAATGCCAGCATCTCAGGAAGCCTCCTTTGTCAGCTTCGGACGGGGCGTTTCCCATGGCAACAAAGATGATGATGATGGCGAGGAGGACGAGGATGAAGATCAGATGGTTTGTTGTTTTCTGTTTGAAAAGATAGATGACAGATGGTAATTATTCAATAACTTTGGTACAATTTGAATGATCATCCTACACATTAAATCTATTTAAAGTAATGTGTGAATAATTTTGTGGTCTTTGCTTTTAAAATAAAAAATTATATTAAGTTTACAGTAGTATTAAATTATTTAAGTTCTTGTTTATATTGTCTATTTATGTTTATAGTTTTCCCCCCGTTTTGTTGATTTCATTATATAGCACTTTGGTCAACTGCTGATGTGTATAAAGTGTTATGTAATTATTAGTGCTGTCAGTTTAACGCGTTAATATCGGCGTTAACGCAAACCCATTTTAACGCCGTCAATTTTTTTAACGCGCGATTAACGCATTTGACCCGCCATTATCAATGGAATGTGAAAAAAAATATCTCCGACATTCCAACACCTCCCGACGTTTCAGTATGTCCTGTGTTTGTATTAGGCTTGAAGTAGGCCTACTGCTTAGCCTAGGACCAAGGCTACACATGCCTACAGTAGCCTACACACGCACACACGTCACGGGTGTCTGCACTCTGCTCTGCTGCTCCGATGTCAGTGAAAACAAATATTTTACCAATACAATCGTTGATGTTCACGATTGTATTGATGTTGTTAATTAGCTAGAGGATTGATGTTGTCACTTAGAAATCCCTTCTCTTGAACTGAATACCCCGCAAATAGGCTAATATCAGTTTCAAAATTGCAGCGCGAGTGAGAGAGGTGAAACAGGTCGGAGCGCAACTGAGAGAGAGAGAATGTTTGTGAGCGTCATTTGATGTCAGTGAAAGCAAATATTTTACCGACACAATCGTTGACGCTCACGCGCATGTTCGCATATTTAGGTTGTTAACTAGCTAGAGGATTAATGTTGTCACTTAGAAAACCCTTCTCTTGAACTGAATACCCAGCAAATAGGCTAATATCAGTTTCAAAATTGCAGCGCGAGTGAGAGAGGTGAAACAGGTTGGAGCGCAACTGAGAGAGAGAATTTGTGCAAACGAGACGCATATAGCCTACCTGATTCTGAACTTATGACCTTGTCACTAAAATGAGAGCTTCTTGCAGGACAATTGCCAATATGGCAAAATGCATTTTAAAGGTATGCTCATGCAATGTAAGTTTACTCATGCAGACCATAATGCCATATTTTCATTGAGCCTCTTTAAAATATAGGTTAGTATAATTTAAAGGGCCACCATCCAGTTTTTTTTTTTTTTTTTTGTAAATTTGTGAACTAGCAACATAAAAACATCAACATCTCTCTGGCAGTACTTGAACATGTTAATAATTTCTGATGCTGTAACTGGGTTTTCTTTTATTTTAAATTGGTATTCACCCCCACCAATGAATGCTGATAACAGCATTAAAATGAAAATAAATAAATAAAAATGTGACAAAAAGAAATCGAGGGACATTTAGAATAGAAAGAAATTTGCGATTAATCGCGATTAATTATGAGTTAACTACGCCAAAAATGCGATTAATCGCGATTAAATATTTTAATCGCTTGACAGCACTAGTAAATATAACATTTTATTGGCATTCCCAAAGGTTAACTGTAAATTTACCATTATTGACAAATCAGTGGAAAACATTTTTGCCAAAAAGTTTACCATTAATGGCCAACTTCCACTAATGGACCACAAATTTACCAGTTTTCCAGTAAATTTATTAGTTTGCATTTGAATAAATAAAAAAATATAACCTTGCAGAAGTGCGAAAGAATTGCATTGTGCTGCAATTTTGCAGCGCATGTGAAAATAATATCTTGTAGCAAAATTTTTATTACATTTTGTGACAGAATTTTTTTACTGTAACATGAATTTTGCTGTATATCAACGTCTTACCATTGTTGTTCACTACTCTAATGAAATCCTGTTTCCTGTAGCCTATGTAATGTGCACAATTTTTGTCAGATTTTTTTATTTTCAAATTCCAACTACCAGTCATTTCCAAAATAAACAAACATGTGCCTATTGTTTTGTATTTTTTTTTTATTTATTTTTTTTGTAATGTCAAAAAACCCCTGAAAGTAACTAATACCATAAAAAAGAAGAGTCATAGATAAATATAATAAACCAAGACTAATGTAGGCTATCTTATTTACCTCTTACCATCTCTCCACATCATGTACGTCATTTTCAAATAAACAAACACAATATAATGCGTCTTACTTACCCGTCTGTCTGTCCACAGAGAGACCTTATGTACCTGTGAAGAGCGACAATGATGTAGAGGAGCTGAAGATGTGGCAGTGTGGTAGATTCTCTCTGGACACACACAAATACAAATACACGCTACACACACAGAGAGAGAGAGAGAGTGGATTTCACAATGACAAACATGCTCACAAACACGGACACAGAAGTGGATTTCACAAAGACACAATCATGCTCACTCACGCATGGTGTGCTTTGTCTACAGAGGAGGCGGATATTAGGCAAACTTACTTACTGGAATTTGTAATATTTTTCTTAAAGATGCTTTCTAGGGCTTTTGCCTTTCATTTGACATGATAGTAGAGAGAGTGACAGGAAATGAGTGTGTGAGAGAGATGGGCCCCCATTTGTTTGTAAAAATTAAAATCCCCAAATTTATATTCAATGGGGAAAAGATGGCAGGAGAACAAAATGCTGCCATTAATCTGGTACATGTTAGACCTGCCATTTAGTACAAGATTACAGGTAACATTTAGACCTGAAGTTCATTAAAAAGTTCATCAATTGTTGGGGCTCAGGATACATCTTTCACAACTTACTCAATTGCCGGTGAGGGGGGCACACTGGCACATGTTTGGCCAATCTGGAGAGGTGTGTGTGGATATCTGTGGAATGGTAAATGGACTGCATTTATTTAGCGCTTTTCTACACCTACGAGCACTCAAAGCACTTTACAAAGTATGCCTCACATTCACCCATTCACACCGGTGGCAGAGGCAACCATGCAAGGTGCCAACCTGCGCACCGGGAGCAATTTGGGGTTAGGTATCTTGCTCAAGGGCACCTCGATGGGGTCAGGTGGACCAGGGCTTAAACCTGCAACCCTCCAGTTGCTGAACGGCACCTCTACCAACTATGCCACCACCGCCAAAAAATGCTGCCGTTAATCTTGTTCATGTTAGACCTGCCAGACCAATGCTGTGTCCTCTCTCTCCCCTCTCGGGAGGGGCTGATGCAGAATGTGATAAACCTTTCTTACGCCACATTCATGACCAATCAGTTGACCAATACCATACCCAGCGTGTAATGGGTTAGAGCAGGGATTCTCAAACATTTTTGGGCCGCGGACCCCTCATGGAACTGATTTTTTTTCGAGGACCTCTCTTGATTCAAGATCTCTCTCTGAATAGTCATGTAAAGCACATCTCTAAAATATCCTTTTTTCACCTAAGAAACATTGCCAAGGTTAGAAAGTTCTTGTTCTTGTCCTTTGAGGATGCTGAAAAGATAATACATGCATTTGTTTCCTCCAGACTCAACTACTGCAATGCTCTGTTCTCTGGGTGCAGTAATACCTGCATTAAAAACCTACAGCTGATCCAAAATGCAGCAGCTAGAACACTCACTAGAACTAAGAAAATATAACATATCTCCCCCATTCTTGCATCTCTACACTGGCTTCCTGTCAAAATGTCTGTCTGTCTGTCTGTGTACAACATAACTCGAAAAGTACTGCACGGATTTGGATGAAATTTATGTGTATTGGGACAAGTAAGAAAAGATTTGATTTTGGTTGGTCGGTCGACACCAGGGGTGTCGTAGTGGGGGGAATTAGTTACTAGGGCCCTAAGTGTGGAGAGGGCTCTTGAGGAGTCTGGCATTGTATTCCAGGCAGTGAAGGGGCCCTATGGCCACTGCTTGTGTACAGGGCCCAGAATTCGGTGCTACGTTCCTGGACCTGATCCAAGTGCATGATGTTGCAAATACTCTTTCTCCCCTCTAGGGTGGAGTTGATTCAGAATAAGATAAATCTTTCTCAACCGAGAAACGTTGCGCCATAATACTGAGAAGTGTGTGTGTGTTCAGATACCGTAGGAAAGGTATGGGTTGATGTGGCCAAAAACGATATTGAGTTAGAGAAACAAAAATAATGGACATGCAGTGGTGTTGACAATGTGTTTTATCATTGTACCTAACAGAGTCAAGAGCAATTACAATGTACAAACAGTGTCTTGCTAGTGGAAAAAAGTGACAGCAGATGTAGTATTGGGTGGATTAAATTCAGGGAACAGTTCCTGATTTTGGTTAACCTTGCAAGTCATCCTCTAAGCCAGCCATTTCAACAAGAGCTCTATTTCTCAAGATACTTGAGATTAGCCAATACTGAAGACACAAGACATTTTGGTTCAACCATATAGCAATAGAGCTCTTGTTGAAATTGACTGAAATTGCCCTTTAAAATGTATAGTCTGGTATCGATAGATGGGCGGAACAAGAAAGTTAGGTAACACTTTCTATGAACCGTATTCATAGAGCATTATAAATTGATAAAGGGTTATAAAGTCTTATTAATAATGGCATTAGTGTTCATAACTGTTTATTCTCATGTCTATACTCATAAAGCATTATAATGTTATCTTATAAGCCTATGGTACGCATTATGATCTGATAGTAAAAAAAAATGTTAGTACTGTTTTTTCTGCTTAAAATGGGACACTTTAATAATATCTGCGGAAATTTTTTTAATTTTTATTTTTTAAAAGATTTTAAACATTTGTTGCCTCAAAGCAACATTGTACCGTAGTGGAAAAAAGTGAAATACTTCATATTTCTAAGAAATAAAGCAAACTTTTTAATTTCAAATATCATTAATTAAAGCTAAACACTATAGTGAAATGATTTATCTGATTTTAAATTAAATATATGTCTAAAATATTGAAATAAATGAACTTTTGAATTCAGTCGTTGCCCTCAGGCAACATTGTACCGTTCCGACCTGAAAATCAACATTTTGACATATGAACTTAAAATGATTATTTTACACTACACATCAAATATAATCAACAAAATTCCTTTTTTTCCATAATTAGAATGTTTCATAAACCCATCCAAATATTCCAATATATGCATAAACATACACAAGGATGGACATACATCTATGAGTTTGCACATAAACATGCATGTGTGCACACTTGTGCGCACACACAAAATAGCCTCCACTGTTGCTTCCAGATATGTTTCTAACTTTTTGAAAGATTAGTAAGCATTGCTTCTCATCAGAGAAACAGTTATTTAGCTGAACAATTATTTATACTGTATAGTCGATAGATAGAAAGCGGTCAGGTACCCAACTTGGGGCTACGGGTACCAAACCTGTAGGTTCCCTGAAGACCCCTATACAGGACTCAAACAACTTGATGGTTACACAAAAGGCTCACAATTTGACCAAACATTCTTTGGCTTTACTATAAGCCATTTTATTACAGGCAGCTTGTAGCAAATGAGAAAAGCAGTGTCAAACCTGGCCTCACACCCCTGCACAAATCCTGCAGCTGTGATGGTAACATTGAAAAGCCAGGGTTTTGGGGCTATTAATACATAGACTTATGTATATTTTAACAGATATTGGTACTATTTGTATATTTACTTACAAATATAGTCAGAACAATTGTTTTTTTCTCTCCTTGCCCTACAAATATAATGTATTGTCCTCCCTACTTAGTATATTTGCTATGGCCTCATGCTACTCCGCTACGGTACAATGTTGCCTCAGGGCAACATGCAGTTTTTTGTAATTTTCTAAGAAATCTTAATTGATATCTTATCTAAAGTTGTTGGTAATACCTCTTGACTTATTTCTCAAGGTTACTGATATTTTTTCTTTATGATTTACTTTGAAATTATAACTGAAAAAAGGCCATTTATGTGGGCGGAAATGCAGTACCACAGACTACCAGCACAGGCTCTGAACAAGGAAGTAAAATTACTTCTTTTGAGTCACATGACATAATTTTAGCAATTTCATTGGATAGTATAGGAGTTCCCACCCCTGCTGAAGAAATATCCAATCAGTTGCATGTTTACTTTTGATTTAATAAGCCAAATAAGGCCATGTTGCCTGGAGGCAACGCCGTACCATAGAGGGTTAAAACTTGAATTCAATTTGTGATTTGTCCTTTTACATGTCAATTTGTTCATGCTGCATAATGATGAGTTACAAGTGCTCAGTGCATACCCTAAGTAAAGTAAGATGAGCACTAGCCTGATTGCCATTGACTTTCAAAGCTCTGCGAGACTTTGGTCTGACCAAGAACCTGTAGCGCTGTAATTTCTCAAAGCGCATGGTTGACCCAGCTCCCTCTAATGCCTCGGTTTGCTACTGGTCGATGTTAGAAAATGTTAGAAAATGCTTTCTGAGTTCCCCATTCCCCACCAAAGGTGTTACGTCACTGGGAGGGCCTGCAAGGCTAGATGAGCACATAATTACTCATGAAAATGAATAAGGCACCCTAACAGACACTAAGTAAAGTGGTATGTCCCCTAGTATCAAGTACCTAGTATAAGGAGGTTATAATGCTTTGTGATACATCAAGTTATAAAGGTTTATGATGACAGGTAGTCATGAGAACATATAATCTGTAATGAATTCTAATGTCAGTAGTTATCTCTCAAACTACTTCTGCACACAATAGGATAGCCTATGACCAATCAGAGGAACTTCAAAAGTTGTTTGCGGTGAAGCTCACACTAAACACATTACATGGAGCGTTGTCAAATTCCCTATGGCTTACTACTAGACGTACTGGCTGAGCAAATATATTTGCCACTGCTAGAGTAAATCTAGGGTACGCAGTACCGGCACCTCAGATAAATTAACAATATCATCCTATTCTTCTCCTATACATTTCTCTTTGTTTGTGCCGACACAAAAGATGAGAGTTCCCCCTCCTGCCGAATCCCATTTTAACCACTGGTTATGGTCACATGATTTCTTCTTCTTCTATTTTGGGGATAAACACTGCTTTACTGTCAGTGGCTCCTGCAGCGAAGGGAGAGAACAGTGACCCCACCCGGTCTCGAACCCGGTTTCTCCGGGGTGTTAAACATGCAACTTGACCGCAACACCACAGAGCCAGGCTTGTTGGTATGGCAGTCAGAGCACATACAGTACTCACCCGTAGTGATGGTACTCCGTCACAGCTCCCTTTAACCAATGACGCATTACTCCCACCTACTGTACATCATTAATTATCACAGTTTGACTTTACCTCAGTGGAGTGGATGCACATTTTAAAATGTAGCCAATGCATGCATGTTTTCAAAACAAATTGTCTTATTGACTTACAGAAATAATTAATGTGTCAATGTGCCAATGTGTGTCTGTCATGACTC
>JAODXP020000034.1:18412105-18463424 GCA_027497455.2 Sardinella longiceps | reverse complement strand
GGGGGGGGGGGGCTATTTGTGCGTACCCTAAAGTTCAATCCTGCAGGCGCCCCTGGATCTTGTGATCTTCTCTGCTGTTCTCACCACCCTCTGAAGTGCTTTTTGGTCTGCAGCTTGGCAGCTGTCATACCACACTGAGAGACTGCTGGTGAGTATATGCTCTCAATGGCACCCCTGTAGAAGGTGATGAGTGCTGAAGGAGGGAGACTGGCTCTCCTCATCCTGCGTAGGAACTGGAGATGTTGCTGTGCTTTCTTGACAAGGGCGGTGGTTTTGGTGATCCAGGTCATCAGTGATATGCACTCCCAGGAACTTGGTACAGTACTTTTCACTGATTCCACAGCACTGCCGTTGATGGTGAGAGGTGTATGTGGCTTGTGATTCTTCCTGAAGTCCACTGTTATTTCCTTTGTTTTGTTGACGTTGAGATGTAAGTTGTTGGTGTCACACCAGTTGATGAGATGGTGCACCTCTTCCCTGTAGGATGAGTCGTCATTGTTGCTGATGAGGCCAACCACTGTTGTGTCATCGTAATGGTAAACATCAATAGAATTTTTTTTTTCAAAACGTTGAAGCACAACTATTCAGTTCAGTAAATTGTCATATGTAGAAAATAAATCCTTTTTACATTGTTTAACTGTATTTCTCAATCACTGTTTCATAAAACATATATTTCATTGTATGACAGAAAATTACTGTATGCTGCACTTGGACTGCAGTTCCTTTAGCAACCATGGTGGGGCGATATATTTCAACACTACATGTTCAAGGTAAGGATGTTTCCATTGAACATTTCACTGATCACCCATCGCACAGAACAATCATGACTCCTTGGTCAAATATCTTAACCATTATAATCATCTCTTACTGTCGTAAGTAAACATCCTCATGATTCATATTGTACATTGTCAATGTTTGTCCATATCAATGTTTCTTTATACTCAACCAATCTCTACCAATTTTTACTTAACCAATCTCTACCGATTTCTTATTTTGTAAAATGTTTTTGAAATGTTAACTTCTTTTTTGTTTTACAGTAGGCAGAGGGATGAGTGCAGACTCTGTTGATCAGCCTCCAGACGATGTAATTGGACAAGAGGGTGAAGTAGTGACACTCAATTGTGAATACAGTGTGACAGACACAATATCTGCTTTCTATTTGTTTTGGTACAAATTTCAACCAAATGACTACCCTCGAAATATGCTCAAGATTACTTCCTTTGGAAATGTGGAAAACAGTGATGGTTTTAAAGAAAGATTCAAAGCTCAACTCAACACCACAAAGAAAACAGTTCCTCTGACGATCCAGAATGTGCAAGTGTCTGACTCTGCTGTGTACTACTGTGCTCTGAGGCCCACAGTGACTGTTCCAAACCACAGCATCATACAAAAACACATTTATGGCACTTTAGTCATCAAACTGTCACTTTTTGTGGTCCAGTGAACAAATACTAACAGGGCCTACTGTATGAGACAATCTGTACTAAAATCAGATAATGGGTATACAGGAGAAACCCTCTGGGGTCTTTTTTCCCAGATCATCCCTGACTGTTTAGTCAGTCATATTGGAGAGGAGGGGCCAATGTAACAGATGGCCTGATATGATGTATATGTATACAAGGCATACAAAGCTTTTCTCTCTCCCGGGATCTTTGATGAGTTCATCATGATGCTTGTTTCATTGCTACTCTTCACAGCCCTTTTAGGTAACTTTTTTATTTGCACAGAATTTAAATGTGTTTATCCTTTCTGTTGTAAACGGCTTTACAATTACATTTACAATTTACAAATCACATGGGAGTTTTATTCCTTTTGCAGGCCAAATTAATGGGCAAAAAATTACTTCTGACAGCACTGGGAAGTTCGACACAGAAGGTTCTAATGTAACCCTTTCCTGCAGCTATTCTTATTCGGGTTCCCCTGTCCTGTTCTGGTATCGGCAGTATCCACAAACTGCTCCGCAGTATCTTCTAAATGTTTACTCTACAGAGAATAATGACCCATCATCTGAGGACAAGCGTTTGTCTGGAATAAGGACTGAGAAGAAAGTCTATCTGTATCTCTCCTCTGCTGAAGTCTCAGACTCTGCTCTCTACTACTGTGCCCTGCAGCCCACAGTGACTGACAAACACACATCCTCATACAAAAACATGCAGCCTGAGAGAAGAGAGAAGTGAATCACAAGAATCAGTTTGAATCAGACCTGCTTTTAGATCCTGCTTGGATCTTTGTTTTATCTCATTTGAAACGTTGATGTTAATAGGCAGTGTGCTTTGACTATTGCATATACCTGTGTAAACAAACTAATGAACTCTCTCTCTCTCTCTCTTATGCTCATGAATGTTTCTGGCTGGTCTGAAAACTAGCCCAGTGACTCTAAACCAGACTGCCATACAAAAACCTGACTGACACAGGAAAAGACACAAGCTGTGTGACTGACAAAACAAGACTGTATACTTCATGCCTGCAATGAGTGCTTAGTACTGGGAAGAAAAGTAATGTAGTCTAAGTAAAGAAAAAAAGAAGAAATCCACTTTGTTTTTACAGTGAAGTTAAGGGAAAGAATGGTAAACATAAGAACATTCTTCTGGCCAAAAGCTGATAATGAATCGCACCATTTGGGAAATTGACTCTGTCATTTTGATTTTGGTGCCATCTAGTGGAACACTGGTCCATGACATATTTTTCAGAGACTGGAGAATATTTCTGAATTACAAAAGATGTAAACCCAACACCTAAGCTTTTGCTATTTTCTCTTACTGTTTTTATTTTGTCTTTCTTTCCTTTTTTGTTCTTGTGTGTATGCAGCCCAGAAGAGAGATATAAAGAGGAGGAGCCTAGTGATGTGCTTATGGGGAGACTGAAGAGACGCGTGGCTTCATTTCAATTCCACACAAATATGACACTGTGCAGCCTTCTCTTGCTGCTTCCAGCACTGATAGGTTGGTTCATTACAGTTCTCATTTTTTAAAAAAACCTAAAATGTGTAAACAAGGTTTGTATGTTTTTCTATTTCATTTGGTTAAAGTCTATTTAAAAGTAGACTAAACTTAATTCTTTATGCTTTAGGTGAGACTTTACAAGATGACATCAATCCATCCTCTAGAGAACTTCTTGTCTCAGAGGGAGAAACAGCTTCTTTCTCCTGTAATTACACTGTTGATGTGAACAATCTGCAATGGTATCGCCAGAGTCCAGGATCTAAACCAGAATTTATCATCATGATGTTTGAATCCAATGATGCCAAGGTGGAATCAACTCCTCCTCATCCCCCTGCCTCTGGAAAAGTGGATAAAGACTCTAAACGTGTTGAATTGAATATCTCATCTGCTGAAGTCTCAGACTTTGCTGTCTACTACTGCGCCCTGCAGCCCACAGTGACAGGAAACCAAACAACGCTCTACAAAAACTTCAATAGGCTACATGCACTGACATCACTTTGTTACGCAGTATAGGACACACACAATAACTCATGTCATGCATATATAAAGGTAAGACAAGACAGTACTGTATTCCTCCAGTAGGAAATTTAAAGTAGCATCGATAACAAGATACATTACGCACACATCAAATCAAAGTTATTAATGGGGAATGATTTTATTCCAAAGATCTGCACGTTATCCAGCCACAAGGTGGCAACGTTACTGTAAGCTTTTGCTTGGCAACAGTTGGAGACCCCTGCGTTTGCCAAAATAGGCCACATAATAGAATTGCCAAGCAAGAGATGCATTGATTTGACAGGATGCAAAGCTGACAACGTTTTCACTCTGGGGTTTTACTAAATGACTGCACAGATAAAGAAAAGGGGTTTTGGGAGAGAGAAGTCTCAACAAAAGTCTCCCTATAACTCCTCCCTCAATGTTAAATTCTGTCAGTGCTGTACACTCCCACCAGCCAAATGTACACTCACATCAGAGAGCAGTTCTAGTTCCCGGTTTAAAATGGAGAAATCACTGACGATTATTCTCATTCTGGTAACAGGTACACTTATTTCACTTAGCCTACACAAGGATAAATACATACAGTAAATTAAATATTACCATTTTCAAGGATAAATACAGTTAAATCTTATATTGTTACCTTTTCTTGTGTTTGTTTTGACAGGTGCCTCAGCACAAGACAAAATTAGTCCAAAAGCAGAAGATGTCTCAGGAAAGGAGACAGAGTCAGTGACTCTCTACTGTAAATATGAGACAAGCAGCATCTACGTTTCCCTTTACTGGTACAGGCAGTATCCCAACGAGTATCCTAACATGGCCCCACAGTATCTACTCTACAGAGCGGCTCGCTCAGGAAGTGGCTCCAATGAACCTGATCCTCGTTTTAAGCCCAAAACATCACAGGACTCCACTGAGCTCCAAATTACAGATCTGACTGTCGCAGACTCAGCTCTCTACTACTGTGCTCTGAGGGTAGCCCAGTGATACAGAGTATCTGAAACGCTACAAAAACCTACTCAGACATGATGCCTTTGAAAACATGCAGATAAAAGACAATTCCTGTTGAGTTTAGTATTTCCAAATAGTGTACAGTTGTCATGCAGACTAGGCTATAGAATCCATTGTTTTGGCTTGGCATTGCTTGGCTTGCATTCATAAAATATTGTAATGTTATAAGCTTATAGAATACTGAGAAATTTTAGGTTGGTTGCACAACTATCAGGAGATGGGGACCTCCTAAAATATTGACGGGATTTGACAAACAGCATTTTAGTCTTTCAAAAGCCAGTGACACCATCAACCACAAGGTGGCACCATTGCAGTTGTATATAATTACATTAGAGAACACCTATTTGATTAATTCTGCACAAGACAGTCTACTTGATACATTGCAACTGTGGCACTTTATGATATGATCTTATAGAACTGATATTCTTTTCTCTTCAGCAGTGCAATCCAGCCATGGATCTTTTGTTGATTATATTTCTGACGTCTCTTTATTGCTTAGGTAAGTTGCATATTGGTCACCAGTTTTCATCTTCAAAATACTGCATATATAAATATAATAAGATTAAGGTTACACAATGATATCTTATTTGTTCACTAGTTTCAGTATGCAGAGCTGCGGACTCTGTTGATCAGCCAGGAGGATTTCTCTCTGCCTCTGAGGGAGACTCAGTAACTCTGTCCTGTTCCTACACCACCACCAGTACTACAGGACTACCATACCTGTTCTGGTACCAGCAGAAACCTCATGGACTCCCTGCACACATGCTGACACGGTTCTCAGACAAAGGCGATAATGAGGAAGGTTTTAAGAAGAGATTTGAAGCCAATCTGACCTCAAACTCAGTTCCTCTGACCATCCAGAACATTCAAGTGTCTGACTCTGCTGTGTACTACTGTGCTCTGAGGCCCACAGTGACAGCTGCATACACAGTACTCATACAAAAACACAATCAGACAAAAGATGCATGCTTTTATTCACGCTTAAATAAAAAGAAACTTGTGAGCATGCTGGTGTCATAGACACCCCCGTCATAAACACTGTTGTGATTGGTTTTTGATACAGAAATGAGTTCAACTCAGGTGGACTTGCAGAGCAAACTCACATTGGCTGGTAGATGTGGCTGGTGCAATCCAGACTGAAGCCCCTCCTTAAATGAATGAGATTAGAGTGTTTCTTCTTTCAAATGCTTTACCGTATAGTCACTGGTCAGCATGGACAACTTTCTTAAGAATTGTGTTATTTTCTTGGCATTATGCTAAGGTATAAACACATTTTTTGTGCTTTCCCTTAGAATGTGTTGAGTTGATATTTGACATGGGTGTGATATGGGACTCAAATGCCATGATGTACAGTATACATACATGATGTTATGTTGAAATGCTACAGTCCTCAATTAATCTATGTATTTGCAGTGTGCCGAGGAAAAGATGAAGTTAATCAGCCATCAAAAATGGAGACTGGACTAGAAGGAGGGATGATAACACTCAACTGCAGATATGACACAAGCAGTAATGATGCCTACCTGTTCTGGTATAAACAGAAACCTAATGACTATCCTCAATACATGCTGAAGAGACTCTCTTTTGGTGGAGGTGACGAGGAAAAGGAATTTAAAGAGAGATTTCATGCTGAGCTCAACAAGACAACAGTTCCACTGACGATCCAGAATCTACAGGTGTCAGACTCTGCTGTGTACTACTGCGCTCTGCAGCCCACAGTGACAGCAGTGAGCAGAGCCATCCTACATAAACCTCAGAGGGAAAGACCTGCTCTTGTGTTCTGCTTCGTCTTGTCTAATCCCTTTCTTAAAGGCATGTATAACTTATTAAAACAAAATATTACCAGATCTGCATATACTCTTCAGAAAGATGATGACGGAAGTGAGCATACTCCAATTTCAAGTACTTATACGCAGGTATTTCATTGTATGTGACAAATAAAATCCTTGAACCTTGAAATGCAGAAATGTAAATGTATAATACTGTACCTTGTACTACAGTAATACCTTGCACATCAGTATATGGAGTAACAACAGCTGGCAGCAGTGAGTCAATTCTACAGTATGTACAGTAAGTGGAATCACACACCATGTTAAAGCTTAAAGACTGTGATCAATGCAGGTCAGTGCAGCTCCAACCCTCTACCAGTCAGAGGAGGAGCTGAACAGACAGACAGACACACAGACAGATATCATAGTAACATCAGATTGAACAACTGAATCCAAACAGATCTGCAGACTCTCCCTCAAAGCTTAACCATGATAGTTCCTCTAGCATTGCTGTTTTCAATCATTTTGGGTAAGATGGTCCATGCCACATGGCCTGAGAAATAATGCTATATGTTTTCAACCCTGTTTTCTACAGTATTCAATACTCTTGGTATTGTTTAATGTCTGACTAATAATTCAATTTTCTTTTTTAATATGCATATCCATGGATACCATGCATACCATTTCTAGGTAAGAGCACTGGAAACCCCATAGCTCCAGACAGTACCGAGACGAATGCTGTAGAAGGAGAAAATGTTGAGCTCACCTGCACATACAGTGGAACTGCTTATGGTCTGCACTGGTATCGCCAGTTCTCCCAGTCTGGGCCACAGTTTCTCACACTGGAATATCAAGGTCTTATCACCAATGCAACTCCTCCAGTTCCTGGGATATCAATCAAACATGATAAAACAGCAAAGCAGGTTTCTCTGAAGATCTCATCTGCTGAAGTCTCAGACTCTGCTGTCTACTACTGCGCCCTGCAGCCCACAGTGACAGGAAACCCTGCAGCACTCAACAAAAACCCTCACAGCTAAAATAAATTGAAAAAGCACAAAGCTAACATGGTTGGGTCAAGTCATTTTGCAATTCCAATTTCATTGAAAGTTATGAAATGTATTTGTCCTTTTTGCTGTCAACTTAAATGATATAGGCCTATGAATATAAAAATGAAAAGAAATAGAAGTCATCATTTAAATTGTATCACTAAAAAGTGAAGTCAGCCTTAGCCAACACCAAATCATCAATGGTCTTCTACTGAGTCAGACCTTTCCCTTTTCAATCAATCAGATAGATGTCTGACACTCAGATGATGTAACTGACAAACTGAAATGATCTGACGATTTTGAAAAATTGACATTTAAAGAGGCAAAAGTGGCAGCCATCTTGAATTTGAAGGTCAAAAATAGGTCAAATTAATAAATCTACATCATTTGTAAATTTCTTGACCCATATAGTCTCAGAAACCATGTATTATGCAGCACTGTGGGCAAAACCATTAAAAAGTAAATTTCCAGCTTGGCTGGCAGCAGCCATTTTGGATATAGGGCTCAACAAAAATTTCCCCACATTTTTGTGAGGGGCACCCCGGCTCATTTTTTTAATTTAACCTTTATAGATGATAAATCCAGTGAGAAACGAACCTTTCCTCTCCACGGTCACGGAACTTCTAATAGATGACCCAACTAATCTCCCTGCCTTCTTGCCCAGTCAGCAATAAAATAAGAACAAACATATTTCCACCACAAGGTGGCATCAATGCAGCAAATTGATTTTAACATTCCTGCAGCCTGGGCTGCACTGAACAAGAGCTCCATCCATCAGCGGCCATGTGCATTACTACATTCACTGAACATCTCTTACTTCATCTCTTCTCAGCTCTTAGCTCTCTCCGAATCAGTACATGCGTAGGTACAGGGAGCAGGCAGATTAGCGGGCTTGGCTTTGAGCAATGAGCTGCACAATACATACTCAGTAGCCTATGTAAACTATCTTATATACCATCACCTGCCAATATGCAGATCATTTCATACTTTATCTTGATGTTTTATAAGGTGAGCTGGGTAGACTCATTAATGGCTAATAGAATATGCCTAGGCTAATTATGTTCACAAACATTTTTAATTTTTTCTTTTACAAGAATTACTATTTAAGAAAAACACCAAACCATGTCTTTTAAATTTCACTGGCACTTAGAATGAGTGGTAGACTGGTATAGAGATTAAGAGACACAGCCTAGCTTTAACGACTAATTAAACATTTAATTAATTCAAACAGATGAATAGAAATTAGGCAATAGCCAAATTATAGGCTAATTAGCCTACAGAGGGTCTATGAAACATGAACCCTTTATTCTAATAATTCTGCTTGAAATCTAATGGATGAATTTCACTGCATTTTTTACACTAGTAATCATTAATCATTATGCACTGACAAAAAAAAATAAAAAAATAAATCCTCTGCAAACACCATCATCATCCGCGGTTTGGAATCTTCACAACCAACAACGTCACAGCCAACAACGTCACAGTAAAAAGTTTAAAGATTCTAGCGTGCAAGTAACTCACACACTCCATGGCTGCATCCCATTTCAGGGGCTGGATACTTCCAAGTATTAGTTCTACAAAGTACTGTTCTTCTGGAGCTGCATAGAACAGTACTTCTCTGACCAACCGTTTATGAAATGGGACGGTCTAGCCTTCAAGGGGTCACTTGGCAACAATGAACGCTAGAATGTTTAGTGTAGTGACGCAATGGACATGAGTGGGCGCCGTTCTGATAAACTGGTTTTTGTTTTTCATCATCATCATCATCAACCATTCTTTATTCAGGGGAACTTGACTGAGCTCTAGGCTCTTTTACAGCAATGCCCTGATAGGAAATAACAATCATAAAATAAACAAAGTAATAATACAGATTTCACACACACAGAAAAAAATAACAAAATAATAATAAATACTACAAACTACTTAAAGCAAGAACACTGTACAATAGGTTTATACACATCATCCAGTAAGGCCCTAAACCTGCCTCCTGCTACAAGATGTTCTAATTTTAAAAGTTCTTGTAGCTTGTTCCACTTTGTGGGGGCATAGAACTGAAAAGCCATCTTGCCAATTTCAGACTTAACTGTAGGACTTTCTAGTGAAAGATATACCTGGGAACGTGTGTTATGTGGATTGCATTTAATTTTCAAAAGTGAGGTGAGATAGGGTGGTAAATTTCCCTGTAGTGCCTTATAGATGAAGAGGAGACAGTGTCTTTCTCTCCTGTAATAAAGAGAAGACCACCCCACATTATGGTAAAGCTTGCAGTGGTGAGTTCTAAAACTATCACCAGTAATGAATCTTAAGGCACTGTGGTAAACCTTATCAAGCAATTTCAAAGTGGTGGAGGCTGCATGCATGTACAAAATATCACCATAGTCAAGGACTGACATTATAGTTGACTGTATAATAGTCATCCTGTTTTCTTTAGAGAAGCAAGATCTAATTCTGTACAAAGCACCCAATTTAACTTTCACTTTCTTAGTAAGTTCAGTCACATGTGTTTTAAAAGAAAGTTTGTCATCTAACCAAATACCAAGGTATTTGTACTGAGAAACCTGTTCAATTAGTGTACCATTTTTGGAAAAAATGCTAAAGCTATGTGAATCACATTTCTTGGCCTTGGAAAATAACATAAACTTTGTCTTTGACACATTTAACACCAATCTGAGCTTTTGAAAAGATTTCTGAATACAGTCAAAGGCATGCTGGAGATCTGAGACGGCTTGCTCAATAGATGTTGCAGATGTATAAATAATGTATAAATAATTTTTGTCACACTAACATGGGTATGATCATGCTACCATTACAACCCGTCGCCAAAACATTAAAACTGTCTTACCACCTACATGCACAATTTATGTGAAAGGAAAATCAGTTGTTTTGAAATAGCTTCAGGCAGAAACGTAATAGCGCCCCCCTGAACGTGCCCGTCTGTCCGAGGAGTCTAAACCAAATTGCAAGTATTTCTCCTAACTTGTGGTGATATACGTTTGTTGGCCATTCGCCTGTTTCGTCAAATACAAAATATGTTTCATCCAAATTGCACTTCCCCTGGCAACTTTTCAGATTGATTTCTCTTTAGCTGCATGCACCTTTGCCAGTGAAGCAGGCTTCAGTAGCACCACCGTGGACAAATCTAGTTGGTGCTAGTTCTATCAACTTGACTTGACATTAGCAGAGAACTTTTAATAGGGAGAATTAGCACTCCGGTGGTATTGCGCCTAGATGGCGCGCGCGAGTCAGTGAAGAATGAATTGGGTTCTATGCAGCTGCACCCTAAAATGCTGCATTTCTTTAGATACAATTTTTTCTTGAATAAATGCATTCATGCATGCGGTTCAGAGTAATTTGATTTAATTCTCAGTTAACACATAATATTTTTAGCATTTTTTGTTCATTTGTAAAATCCCTTCCAAAGTGTCTGTCACGTGACACAGCAAGTCTTTCCCTATGGCCATTCACCAGAATAGAGTAGCAGAATGCTAGTGAGTCAGGGGAAAAAACAGCTCAAAGATGAAAAACGTAATGGTCATATGTATTAAATATATTTCATTTTGATTGAAATCCATGTCAAAGTTGCTTAAAATAAAATGCAATCTGTGATATGTTGTCCCTAAACATGTGAAAATTATACATTTAGCCCTATACCTCATAGGTGCCCATTGATTTTCCACTCAGTTTCCACTGACTCGCGATCGCCCCCTAGCGGATTTGCAATTGGAATTGCAGGTTGAATGGCCTTAAAGGAGAAATCCGGGCAAAAATGACCCAAAACTCTATTTTCTGTGGTCAAGGCGAGCTGTCAGTGAAAAAAAACCCGACAAAAATTGATCTTGCCTACCCCAAGTTATGCTCCTGTCCGATTTTGCATCCCAGCGGCTGTAACGGGGCAAGTTGGAAACACGCCTATTATGCCTCTTACAATGTTCGAAATTCAATTTCAAGTGCATGGCCATGTTAACATAGCACTTCGAAGCGAACACAGTTGATATGAGCGTAGTAGGTGACCTAGAAATGCTAAAAAGTTGAGCTAATTCACTCAGTCTACATACCTCTGTTGAGTTCCTGATTCCAGCGAAGCCCACAAAAGTCGACCGTCGAGCTCGATACAATCCAATATTCCAAAACGTGATTTTCCACCAAAAAAACGATTCTCATGAATTAATGTGATCATGTTCATATAGTAATGACCATGTAGCTACATAGCTTAGCCGTAATATGAGCAAAACATTGCAAGCACTTGTTGCAGCTCTGCGCATGCTCATGGGTAACGTGCAATAGCCAGTGGAAAGTTCCGGCAACACAGCTGAGTTGATAGAAGCAGAGGAAGCAACAAGGATATTTGTTTCTGGACATTATTTGCTGAAATGGATAGTTCATCCGAATCACTGGAAGTTACACGGGATTCAAGGAGGCAGAGGACATTTTCTAGTAATAATAATAATTTAGCTCTTGCCTTATTTGTTATTATTTCTGTCTTGCAAAAATTGTATAGCCATTTCTAGGAATGTATATAGTTCAGATATCTGTAAGGAAAAAGTAGTAATATGTAAATTACACAACTGAAGTTGAATAAGTAAATAATAGGAATAAATCACCCAGGCAGTTCTATAATGAAAATATAATATTTGTCTTATGGTGGTTTTATAATATAAAAGTCAACACTCCATTTGTGCTTTTGTGTCTTTACTTGAGCCAAAACAAGGAAATTACAACATGAAAATGTCAAATAAATCAATACAAACTATGTACAGTGCTATTTGTGGTTTGATGGTGCCACAAAATCCAAAGTGCAGGAAGATGAATTGGTTCGAGACGCCTAGACCATGCTCATGTAATGAGACCTGGCTTGACCAACTAGTTCACTCATATCCGGTCGTGGAACTGGAGCTATGTTGCGAAGCAGTCTTCGCCTTGTTGGTTGCCGACGGGGTATGGTCTCTGAGAAGACTATGGTCCTGTCTTCTCTCCTCCTCAAGACATCTTCCATCAGGTCATTGCGGAAAACCTGAGTTGAGCGTTCATACATGGGCTTGGCAACCCATTGCTTGGACTGCCGGGAGTAAACTGCTTTGTGCTGTGGTTGTCCTGATAAAAATAAACAACTGTTTAGTTCAGCATCAATAACATAGAATAACTTACAATGTAGTATGCAATGAACATAGTCTTCTTTTGAAAGAAATATTTAGCAAATAAATACAAGCATATAAAATACTCTATCATACCAAACAGTCATAATCCTAAGCAGAACATTGTTTTGTATCATACCTTGTTGTGTTGTGGCCTGTGGTCTGCCAAGGTTACTGTTGTGATCCATTACAGCAAGTTGTGTGCGAGCCCTCATGCTGTCATAACCAAAGTGCAGTCGTTTTTCTGCATACTTTAGCATAACTGCATGGAAGACTTCCAGAGATCCTGTGTAAAAGGAAACACACACAAACATACATATTTTATACCATGTCCTCTTAGAAACAATATAAATACTGTTTGTGATAGTTATGTAGTGTCTAGGAGGTTTTTGTGTTTCTTTGAAATGGTCCAGTGTGATTGCTACTAGAGATTAGCTCTGATGATAAAGCTACCAACCTTCGCAGCAATGTACATTTTGTCATGTCTAGACACAAATTACATTTAAACACTTACCAGTGTGTTTGAAGAGTGCCATCTGTCTCAAATCTCTGAGGAGATTGCTGTCCGTCACCACACCCTTCAGTGACAGGAAAGCGGATGAATCTGGCTTCAGCCACTTCTTCCGCCTTTGATTTTCTTCTGTCAGTACTGGGTGACCACAGGTGCGCTGAACGTCATTCTCTTCCCATCTATGTACACCACGTATATGATGGAGAAGGGCAGTCCATCTTTTTACACAGTCCTAGGCAAAAAAGACACAAAAAAGGAAATACTGTATGAAGTGGGGACAACAGCTTGTGGATGTGTTATTTCAATGTCATTACACAGATAGAGATGTGGGGTAGGTGCTAAGTGAATATCGGACACATCTCTTTATTGTTACCTCTTTGTCACCTTTACTTGTCCAACATGACCAGTACAGATGGTTGGTTATTGCCCTGATCCAAGGCCGTAGGTCTTCGTTCTCCTTCTTGTTGGATAGGGTCACAAGTTTCTTCTTCAGACCTAGAGAAAACATCAATCAAGGATGTACAGGGCAGGGAGTTAGCTACATATCAAGTGAACAGAGAAGACCCAATCATAGTGGTTTTGAAACTGCAGCAGTTTCTTTTCCTGATAAAACACTTACTCTTACTGACATGCCAAGGGTCAAGTTCATGCCATATGCTCTGGTAGTTGTCTCTCATGAGTTTTTGGATGGATGGTGATCTGTCTGTGGTCATCACTCCAATTTGCACTCCTCTCTCAAGCAGCGTCGTCCTCAAAAGAGTATGTACAGTATTTGGCACTGAAACCTTTTGACGTAACAACATTACAAAGTGGTCATGATTAGGTGTTTTGTGAAAACTAAGTACTGAACTGCACAACTCATTTTATGTTTAGAATTTGGAGCATGATGCTTACCTGGGCTGTCACACCTTGCATCACCACAGAGTTCAACTTTTTGTCCAGAGTTGGAAAGCTGGATGAGGCGGTCCATTATTCGCTCATGCTGTGTTTGGTATGCATTTTGAATAACTGGTATGAGGTAGGTGGATTGAACAGCAAAAAACTGGGTCTTCATTGGAATTGGTATGTGTAGAAGTTCTGCCCAGTCCTTTATGGTGGTGTGTGTGGTGCCGGTGAAGACGGTGGCTGCACTGATAAGTAGATTGTTTTCAGCCATTCCTCTGACGTCAGGACATGAAGACCATATTCCGGAGTGATTATTTATGCAGTTCCACTGAATTCTGATTTGGCTGGAATGAGTGATGATTCTTTTGTCCTCAACTGGAGAGCCACATGTTCTGCAGAGAGAAAATAGGTCTAGTAGTTTTGACTCGTTGACAAGCCATTTTTTTTCAGACCACCCCTTTCCATTTCCATTAGCTGAGAGAGAACCAGATACAGACTCTTGGCTAGATCGCGGGGAGTCACTTGACGGTGCAAAACTGCTGTCCAACGGATCCAATAACGCCATCTCTCCAAAGCTTGTGCTCATCTCCAACATCTCAGAATGTTCTGTGCCTCCCTATTGGATAATTCACATACATTTTGAGGTCATTTAAACATGGATGATATTTATACAGTAAAATGTATTGTCAATACAAACACTTTAGAACTGAGATGTTGTACTCACTTGTGAAACATCCGCACTGGTTATATGGGGATCAGTCAAAGACGTAGAAGACCCAGCACTACACTGTTCCTAAAAATTGATAAAAATTGCAGGTCATAGGAGAACATCTAGGTCTACACCCCAAGGCTGATTCTGACTTTTCCATCATACAACATTAGGATTTATTACATATCAAGCTAACAGTTGTGCAAAAGCATGTAAGGTAATACATTCTACTTACTTTTGACACATCCTCACTAACACCGCAGGGGATAGTCACAGATGGACTAGATGCAGATGCAGACAGCTCCTACAATAATAACAATAAAAGTGATGCTTGAAAAGTCCATCCACATTTCAAACATGATAATGAGGTTTTCAAGGCTTGACTACATAATAACAACAGTGTCAGAAATAGTGTAGGCCTCTATTGAAAAACTATACTCACTTGTCCACTGGCTGTGTGAGGGACACTGTATGATGATGAGGTACCGGAAGTAGATGCAGTGGCAGCCCGGTCCTTCAATTCAGAAAAGATATTTCACTTGTAATAACAACAATATTCTACAATAGTGTCTGATTTTTTAAAATACAGTTTCAAAAAGCATACATAATTGAAAGAACTCACTAATTGTTGCCATAAAGCAGGTCGAGCAAGATATGTGCCAGATAATGAAGCCCTTTTAGGATATTGTTGGGTTGTCTGTGGACTTGATAGTAAGATGTTGAAACTATAGGGCTGGCCTGACTTGAGTGACGTCTTCTTCGGAGTTGACTGTGGCACTGCAGCTAATTCGTTGTCTATCCCACTGGATGATGTCCCCTAGAGTATAAAGAAGAAATAACTGTAACCAGACTAAAAAGGCCCAAGCAGTGACATCGACAGTTCATTTTCGATTCAACAGCTATGGTAGTGCTATGTGCACTTCGCCTGCACTGTTAGCAATAAGACTCCCCTCCCCCAACACCTCACATCTAGCATAGCCTATCACTAACTGTACTACAACAGGGTTGAACATCGAGTATTCTCTTCTAAACGATATTTTCAATATCAAAGCAGACCGTACACATAAGAAATTCAATCGATGAAATGGAAACAAATAATTGATATGATAATAATTGAAAAAGCTCCATAAGCATAGGGTTACATGTAAGAGGCTATTCGAATCTTGCCTCGAAGATAATAAAGTGAAAAAGAAATGATATTACCTCCAAACTGTCCATAGCTGTCCTTTTTTGTTTCGGAATGGCATTTGCCTTCAGATACCGGTGCTTATCACTCTTTTTGGTGAAGTCTTCATCATCAAAATGATCACTGCAGACACGGTAGTCTCTCTCCCGTAATGTGTGCAAGGGTGTTTGCACATCAAGTTGCAGTGCAACCAGCCACAACTGCAAAGTCTCTCTGTTGCGTAGAGGCAGACGATGAAAACTCAAGCACAGATACCTTTTCATTTTGTTGCCGCAATTTGGAAAGGCACAAACTCGAACCATCTTCTCCGATATTCCTCAAGGTCCAACTCCAAGCTAGTTGTGTGTCACCTGTTCGATCACTACTCTCTCTGATCTTGCCGAAACTACCACCCGGCCTGGCGCAGCCAATAGCGTAGGCTACCCATGAGCATGCGCGAGAACTCCAGCTGCAAGGAGTTGTGTTTGCAATGTTTTGCTCATGTTACGGCTAAGCTATGTAGCTACATGGTCATTACTATATGAACATGATCACATACATTCATGAGAATCGTTTTTTTTGGTGGAAAATCACGTTTTGGAATATTGGATTGTATCGAGCTCGACGGTCGACTTTTGTGGGCTTCGCTGGAATCAGGAACTCAACAGAGGTATGTAGACTGAGTGAATTAGCTCAACTTTTTAGCATTTCTAGGTCACCTACTACGCTCATATCAACTGTGTTCGCTTCGAAGTGCTATGTTAACATGGCCATGCACTTGAAATTGAATTTCGAACATTGTAAGAGGCAAAATAGGCGTGTTTCCAACTTGCCCCGTTACAGCCGCTGGAATGCAAAATCGGACAGGAGCATAACTTGGGGTAGGCAAGATCAATTTTTGTCGGGTTTTTTTTCACTGACAGCTCGCCTTGACCACAGAAAATAGAGTTTTGGGTCATTTTTGCCCGGATTTCTCCTTTAATAGGAGTGCCATGGCTCGCCGTAAACGGGCTCTGACATTAGTTTCGTATAGGCTACAGTGGAGAGATTGCTCCGTTGTTCAGTGCATATCTCATCAAAGCTTGGGTGCTAGTTCATATTTTTATGCACAACTTGACTTGACATTATGTACGTTGGAGAGATTTCTCGTTGTTCAATGCATATCAACAGATTTGAATTCAGAACGTCAGCAGCAGGCTATATTTGTAGGCATTCGAGCATGCTAAGGTAGCTTATATACAGCAAGCTCATAAAAATGGCTAAAACTTTTTTGCTGCCGCAGTAGCGAGGTAATCGTAATATTAAAGCGTCTGCAGTGTTCACTTAGTTCATGCAAGAGGAAGCCAAATTATTTTTTTAACTAGTGCTGCTCAAACCAGTTGTGCTATGCCACAAGACACACAATGGACTAGGCTAACGTTACTACCAAAGGTAAGCAACATCATCTAATTGTGTGGCTGAAATGTTACAGTTCGCAGTTTATGTCTGCCTCAAGAAACGGCATGCATTATATTCCCCTCGATCCTTATGACTGCTTCCCTGTCTCCTTATTATGTTTTGTAAAACATAACATGCAACGACCCTATAGCCAGGAGAGAGAGAGGAGAGACGAAAGCATAGGCTCGACCTACTAGGAGGATAGCCAGCATCAGGAAGCATAAATGATCTAACAATTCCTGGTAGACAGCTGCATTCACCTTGGAACCGCTCAGAACAGTGGACCCACACCAGCAGAGGACATGGCACCCCAAACCATCACTGACTGACTGTGTGCACCACAAGCACCATGGATTCTGTGCCTTTATTCTCTTCCTCCAGAGGATGCGAGACACCAAACCCAGTCAGAGATGGTTTGGGGTGCCATGTCATCTGCTGGTGTGGGTGTTTTCTGAGGTCCAAGGTCAACTGGTTCTGAGGTCTGTGTTTTAGGAGCTCCCAGTTTAACCCAGCAGTCTACCAGGAAGTGCTAGAGCATTTCATGTTCTGCTGGTGGCCTACTTTATGAGATGCAGATTTCATTTTGCAAGAGGACCTGGCACCTGCACACGTTGCCAAAACGATCAGTACCTGGTTTAAAGACCATGGTATCCCTGTTCTTAACTGGCCCAGAAACCCACCTGACCATAAGCCCATAGAAAATCTATGTTGTATTGTGAAGAGGAAGATGTGAGACAACAGAACCAACAATGCAGAAGAGCTGAAGGCCACTATCAGAGCAACCAGGGCCCTCGTACAACCTGAGCAGTGCCACTGACTGATCGACTCCATGCCATGCCACATTGCTGCAGTAATTTAGGTGAAAGGAGCTCCAACTACGTACTGAGAGCTGTACATAATCATACTTTCCATGATCACACTTTTCAGTTGACTAAATCTTTCTAAAAATGCTGTTTTTGTATTGGTCTTGCGTGATATTCTAATTTTCTGAGATACTGAATTTGGGTTTTTCCACTTTTTTCCATTACAATCATCAAATCAAAAGAAATGAACACTTGAAATACATGTGTGTGTGGAATGGATATATATATAATGCAGGTTTCATTTTTTAAAATACAATTACTGAATTAAATCAACTTTTTCATGATATTCTAATTTTATGACCGGCACCTGTACATAGTTGAGACTAAGTTTCACCTTCAGTGACTTTCTGCAATGTATTTTGCATGACTGACTGCTTAAATGTCTTTCAAATACATTTGCTATTATAGATTTGGCTGACACTTGATTGAGGTCTAGCTTGTGGCAATATTTAAGACTTTTTTCACGGTACCTTACATCATGCATATCAATGGCATGCATTGCAGACTCTGTTAAATCAAAGGTAACGTTAAAACAAGGCATTGAAAACGTAATAATTGTACAGACAGCTATAGCAGAAAGAAGCGCATCCCTGTTATTCTATCAACCATCAGAATATCAGAATAGTGGACTATGCCTTTAAAGGCGTAGTGATGGAATAGAGTAGGACATGTTCAAAGTAAAATTCATCATGTTTCTAGGACTGCAGTGGTTATCAAGGACACGTTTCACATACTTACCTCACCAGCAAAGAATAGGACAGATGCCAGTGTTATGTCTTGTGTGTACTGCTTGGCAGTTATGTCCCTTCTGGTCTTTCCATTCACTGGATTGTGTCTGTTTGTCGGAGCACAGTTGGCTTCACTCAGCTCAAGCACAGCCTTCACTGCTGGATTGTCTGCACTAACACACGTCATGTTTTGCCCATTATACAACACTTTATTTGGGCGCTGGATATAACTATTCAAGAAGGAGGCCAGGTCGAGTAGCTCACAGTTACATTTCCAGCTGTTGAAATCTAGATTGAGATCAGAGAGCCATGGAAGAGAAGAGAAAACATCAGGAATTATATTCTCAAGCCTATTGCGAGATAAATCCAGCATTCGTAGTTGTGGTAGATTTCTGAAGCTGTCTTGTCCCACGTGTGTGATGAAGTTTTCGAAGAGGTCAAGGGTCTCAAGATTGTTTTGATCAGACATGGAGAAGGTACTGGGTTCTTATTTGTATGTATTTACAATTGCAGACTATACAGACAGGAAAAAAAGCCTGTTTTCACGCATAGGTTATGCACGACGGAAAAGGGTCCTGATGCTGTAGGCCTAATCCAAAGGCTAAAAAAGATAATACAAGTTGATGAATCATAAAGGGACGAATTTTAATTGTAGTGGGGCAAAGGATTAAGCAAATTGAGTGGGTGGAATATATATATAACAAAAAAAATACTTCAGATATAATAATTTGGTGGGGTCCCGACCCCCCTGTTGAAGACCTCTGATCTAGAGTTTTACTATGCGTGTGTGTGATGCCTACTCAAGGTAGGACCTCCTTCATTCACACACACACACACACACACACACACACACACACACACACACACACACTATTAGACTGACATGACTATGAGCATCACCACTGCATAGTGTACAGTACATCACACATGGAGACACAACTGTTACTCATGATCATTATGGCAGCAGGTAAATTCGCAAAAAAAAAAAAAAAAAAAAAGAACTAGTGAAATACCTGCTTTTCAGGGACAGAACAAGATAGAGGTTTTAAAAAATAACTAAATGAATAATTACAGTTACATGTTTTCCTCATGTATTGTCATCGACTTGTTAATGTCTTGCAGGTGTCACTGCAGACCAGATTAACCCTGATCAGGACTCTGTTACCAAGACTGAAGATGCAGATGTGAGGCTGAACTGTGCTTATTCCACAAGCAACACATATGCTATTCTTTACTGGTACAGACAGGATCCTGGCCAAGCACCTGTTTATTTGTTACGCAAACAAGGAAAAGGTAGTGGTTCTTTTGAACATATCCCTGATAAGAACAAATTTGGTTCCAAAGCCACATCAACATCCACTGAGCTCCAAATTAAAGGTCTGACTCTGGCAGACTCAGCTCTCTACTACTGTGCTCTGAGGAGCCCAGTGATACAAACTCACTGAGACGCTGTACAAAAACTCACACAGTTTTTTATTAAGAGAGATCAAAGTAATTTCCTCCTTTTGGTTTAATATCAGTTAGCTGCCATCTATGGTTTCAAACTGAGCAGCTGTGGTCACACCTGCTATTGGAAAGTGGATGTTATTCATAAAGTGTACTGAATTAGCCTGAAAAATTCAGAAATAAAGTACAATAAAAAGTCTTATACTTTACTTACCTCTAAAAGTCATTTTATGTTTTGAGGGATGAGGTCTGAAAAAAAAGATTGAACAAGACAACCACAGTGAGCTATGATGCGGTTCGGCGACTACCAATCAGAATGTCGATTTACCGGTGAGACTCCTGCAGAGAAGCAGGATCAAACGTTCGAATGCTAATGTCATGGGCAACTTTGCAGTTTTGGTTGCTGTGTTCAGGCAATGTTTCTTGGGAGTCTCGGCAACTCTTGACAATTTATCGCTCTCGGTTTGAACGCGCAGTTAGTTTGTTATTTGGTCTATATAGCATCAAATGGGGTCAGCTCTATGTTCCCACAGCTCTTTGTTCCCACAGCTCTATGTTCCCACAGCCCTATGTTCCCACATTTGTTAGGAATTTTTATTTTTGACAGGATTTTTGGAAATTACGCCCTATGTTCCCACAGCCCTATGTTCCCACATTTCTTAGAAAATTTGGGAAATTGGGTCCTATGTTCCCACAGCCCAGCATGCTCTCACATTACAAAGATTTTTTAAAAAATTAGACCCTATTTTCCCACAGAAATATTATATGTCCCGATAAGGGCATGTTTACACCAACACAGGTAATATTTAGCCCTTCTGTTCACATTAGAATGGAGGATTCTGAAACTGATTCCAAAAATGATTGCTGAGGTCGTTTTCAAAAATGATCGCTGAGGTAGATGAATATAAAATCGTTGTGGAATGTGGATACAAAACTAAACCCCACTACTTGGAAGGCACCATTGAGGGCAAATAATACCAAAGATCGAATCTTGCTTGAACTTACATAGGGGGCCTACCAGGCAGGGGTAGAAATGTGGGACTATAGTACCTGACTTTGAAGAAAGATAGAAAAAAAACCTCTTCGAAATGTGGGGACATAGAGCTGTGGGAACATAGAGTTGTGGGAACATAGACACGCTCCCCATCAAATTTTCTCCTTTTTCTTACATCATCCAAACCCCCTCAAACAAGGTCTGCCTTACAGCCAGTTCCTTAGAGTACGGCGCATCTGTAAAAGAGACGAAGACTTTCAGGTGGAGGCCCATAAGCTCTTCCAAAAATTCTTTGAAAGAGGATACCCCAGAAAAACTTTGGATGAGGCGTTTGCACGAGTCATTGAGCAAAATAGAAACGACCTTGTCCTTCTGTACAATTCCAAGACAAAAAACAGAAAACCTTTTCTTGTGTGTTTAATACCACCTATTCACCACTTGTCCGCAGTATTTGCGATGTGGTTAAAAAACATTGGCATATTCTGCCGCTGATGACATTGGCAAAGACATTCTTAATACACTGCCACTCTTCCCATTTTTCAGGGCAAAAAACATCCAGGACTTTTACAGGGCCCAGCTGTACAGAACGTTTGGACAATGCCACCAGGTTTTTCCCATGTCGCAATTGTGTTTGGTGTGCACTAAATGTGGTATTCAATAAGACCACCAGACAATTAAGATGTAGGATTAATGAACACAAGAGTGCTTTCCGCAGAGAAGACCCCAAATCTGCAGTGGCTAGGCATTTTGCTGATGGTAATCATTCAATAACAGACTTGGACTTCTGTGGTATTGACTTGATTAGGCTAATTGGCTACTAATTGGTGATACCTGATGAACTGATGAAAGATGGCTCCAATGTCACACCCGGTTTGCACTGAGGAAAGTCCAGGGGGACTGAAACATTTGCACCTTTATTTTCTTTTCTCTTTTTACTTTTTAGCACCCTTCTGAGCTCCACTAAGTAAAAACATGATCTGAAAAAAAAAAAACCTCTGTTTGAGTTCGTCATTCTGTGTGCGAGTCCCCCCTGCAAACACTCCTTTTTCTTACAGACAGCATTCAGGTACCTGGAACAACAGGGTTATTGACTGATTCACACCTGATTTCTCCTTTAACATCCCTCTACATTCTACAAACAGAAAAGGACAAAAACATTCTGGATTTTGTTGCAGGTAATTTATTGGCAAATGCATATCTCTTGATTGCCACCTTAACAGATTAGACCCTAAGCATGACCTCTCTTTCTCTACCCCGTTCAAATCAATCAACTTATCATTTCAATTGATCAAAGCAAGACACTGTAAGCAATATTCCTGATCTGCTCCAATTTTTCTGAAGAATTGTAGGCTATATGTTATCCCCCTTCATCTTACTGTAGTACGTGCTTCTCAAAGCAACACGCGCACTGATATTGCTGATCAGCGCCGACTTCTCGGAAGTACTGCCCATTGTTGTAGGAGTACCAGACTCGGCCCTTCAGGACGACTTTGTAAAAATCGTTAAACGAGGAGCATGGGGGTAAAACGCTGCGGCAATGCCAGCATCTCAGGAAGCCTCCTTTGTCAGCTTCGGACGGGGCGTTTCCCATGGCAACGAAGATGATGATGATGGCGAGGAGGACGAGGATGAAGATCAGATGGTTTGTTGTTTTCTGTTTGAAAAGATAGATGACAGATGGTAATTATTCAATAACTTTGGTACAATTTGAATGATCATCCTACACATTAAATCTATTTAAAGTAATGTGTGAATAATTTTGTGGTCTTTGCTTTTAAAATAAAAAAATATATTAAGTTTACAGTAGTATTAAATTATTTTAAGTTCTTGTTTATATTGTCTATTTATGTTTATAGTTTTCCCCCCATTTTGTTGATTTCATTATATAGCACTTTGGTCAACTGCTGTTGTGTACAGACCCGGCGCCAGACGCAAATTGGTGGGCGGGCACTGCGTTACTTGAGGGGGGGCACCAATTTTTTTTTTAATCTGTGATAGTATATGTCAAGGACGTGTCTAGGAAAAACGGAGATACTCTTTTCTGACATTCGCATAGGAGAGTTTGTTTGGGTTTGGGGATGAAGGTAGAGGACATCATGCGTGCATTAATTAGGTCTATGCGCATGTTGCACTCATACTTTTGCATTACCATTTAATGCCCTTGTTTTGAAACGCCAAGATTTTGCACAACCCAGGAAAAACTGATTATGACATTGTAGGCTTGGATTCACAATGTTATGAATGAATATATGAATGTGTGCTTATTTCGAAGGAATTACTGGCCTGGTTTAGACTTCACCAACTTATCAGTTACACTCAGGCTACAGCTGCCCGCTCCAGCAAGGGAGAGGGCTATCCTCCCTCCCCTTTTCCCTTCCACTCGCTGTGAGACCAAAAGCGCACCTGCACGAACCTCAGTACTCGCAAATGGCCATTATCAGAAAAATGCAATTCACATACAGTGCAAATGACGAGCTAAACAAAAGAATGCATAGCCTAGTGTGATGTCGGCGTGTCATGGACACACTCAAACAAAAGTCTAGGCCCTACTGCTTTTTCTCGAGTTTCCATACAAAAGAAAATAGGCAAATACCCTGAAAACATGAGCCTATTTAATCACGAATAGAGCAAAATCGCACCATTTCATCAACAATAGATAGACTAACCCATTCAAATAGATAACCCCTTCAAATGAACACATTTAAGATAAATATATATATGGATTTATTCATTCACGTTTAGATTCCCTTGCATATTCTGTGACAGAGAAGTCGGAGACAATAACAGAGAAAGTAGTGGGTTTGTATTTTTTTCCCGTCAGTTTTCTCCTATCCATTGGCGCAAACTTGTAAGCAAAAAGACAGATCGAACACAGTGCGCCATCTACACGACCACTAAACTGTAGACCTACTGACTGTAGTAGCCTACACACTGCAAAGTTGTTTCCAAAGGTCAGCTCTAGATGTGTTTGAATAAAAGTTGGCGTTTTAATAAAAAAAAAAATCAGCAGCCGTCTGCGCCTCCGAGGCTACTGCATTCTCATTCTGAATTGAACCAGCAAGCAACCGCAGAAGCCAGTTGCACATCATAGGCTATTCTCTTAACAAAATTCGTAGCTGAAAAACTATGTTCAATCAATGTCATGAAACTAAATCAAGTTTTTTCACGTAGTTATAAGTCCTACATGTCGAGGTTATATTTCCGATCTTTTGATTCAGTCAGTGGTGGCGGTATAACCTAAAAGTGACAGGTCCGTCCGGTGGGCGGGCACAAATGCCATCCAGGGCGGGCACGGCACCCCAGGGCCCGCCCATAACGCCGGGCCTGGTTGTGTATAAAGTGTTATGTAAATATAAAATTTTATTGGCATTCCCAAAGGTTAACTGTAAATTTACCATTATTGACAAATCAGTGGAAAACATTTTTGCCAAAAAGTTTACCATTAATGGCCAAC
The DNA here is from genome assembly GCA_027497455.2 of Sardinella longiceps. NCBI lineage: Eukaryota > Metazoa > Chordata > Actinopteri > Clupeiformes > Clupeidae > Sardinella > Sardinella longiceps. The sequence continues at coordinate 18,438,837 of JAODXP020000034.1, read as the reverse complement.
TTCCACTAATGGACCACAAATTTACCAGTTTTCCAGTAAATTTATTAGTTTGCATTTGAATAAATAAAAAAATATAACCTTGCAGAAGTGCGAAAGAATTGCATTGTGCTGCAATTTTGCAGCGCATGTGAAAATAATATCTTGTAGCAAAATTTTTATTACATTTTGTGACAGAATTTTTTTACTGTAACATGAATTTTGCTGTATATCAACGTCTTACCATTGTTGTTCACTACTCTAATGAAATCCTGTTTCCTGTAGCCTATGTAATGTGCACAATTTTTGTCAGATTTTTTTATTTTCAAATTCCAACTACCAGTCATTTCCAAAATAAACAAACATGTGCCTATTGTTTTGTATTTTTTTTTTTTATTTTTTTTGTAATGTCAAAAAACCCCTGAAAGTAACTAATACCATAAAAAAGAAGAGTCATAGATAAATATAATAAACCAAGACTAATGTAGGCTATCTTATTTACCTTTTACCATCTCTCCACATCATGTACGTCATTTTCAAATAAACAAACACAATGTAATGCGTCTTACTTACCCGTCTGTCTGTCCACAGAGAGACCTTATGTACCTGAGAAGAGCGACAATGATGTAGAGGAGCTGAAGATGTGGCAGTGTGGTAGATTCTCTCTGGACACACACAAATACACACAAATACAAATACACACTACACAGAGAGAGAGAGAGAGAGAGTGGATTTCACAATGACAAACATGCTCACAAACACGGACACAGAAGTGGATTTCACAATGACACAATCATGCTCACTCACGCATGGTGTGTTTTGTCTACAGAGGAGGCGGGTATTAGCTAAACTTACTTACTGGAATTTGTAATATTTTTCTTAAAGATGCTTTCTAGGGCTTTTGCCTTTCATTTGACATGATAGTAGAGAGAGTGACAGGAAATGAGTGTGTGAGAGAGATGGGCCCCCATTTGTTTGTAAAAATTAAAATCCCCAAATTTATATTCAATGGGGAAAAGATGGCAGGAGAACAAAATGCTGCCATTAATCTGGTACATGTTAGACCTGCCATTTAGTACAAGATTACAGGTAACATTTAGACCTGAAGTTCATTAAAAAGTTCATCACTTGTTGGGGCTCAGGATACATCTTCCACAACTTACTCAATTGCCGGTGAGGGGGGCACACTGGCACATGTTTGGCCAATCTGGAGAGGTGTGTGTGGATATCTGTGGAATGGTAAATGGACTGCATTTATTTAGCGCTTTTCTACACCTACGAGCACTCAAAGCACTTTACAAAGTATGCCTCACATTCACCCATTCACACCAGTGGCAGAGGCAACCATGCAAGGTGCCAACCTGCGCACCGGGAGCAATTTGGGGTTAGGTATCTTGCTCAAGGGCACCTCGATGGGGTCAGGTGGAGCGGGGCTTAAACCTGCAACCCTCCAGTTGCTGAACGGCACCTCTACCAACTATGCCACCACCGCCAAAAAAAACTGCTGTTAATCATGATCATGTTAGACCTGCCAGGCAAATGCTGTGTCCTCTCTCTCCCCTCTCGGGAGGGGCTGATGCAGAATGTGATAAACCTTTCTTACGCCACATCATGACCAATCAGTTGACCAATACCATACCCAGCGTGTGATGGGTTAGAGCAGGGATTCTCAAACATTTTTGGGCCGCGGACCCCTCATGGAACTGATTTTTTTTCGAGGACCTCTCTTGATTCAAGATCTCTCTCTGAATAGTCATGTAAAGCACATCTCTAAAATATCCTTTTTTCACCTAAGAAACATTGCCAAGGTTAGAAAGTTCTTGTTCTTGTCCTTTGAGGATGCTGAAAAGATAATACATGCATTTGTTTCCTCCAGACTCAACTACTGCAATGCTCTGTTCTCTGGGTGCAGTAATACCTGCATTAAAAACCTACAGCTGATCCAAAATGCAGCAGCTAGAACACTCACTAGAACTAAGAAATATGAACATATCTCCCCGGTTCTTGCATCTCTACACTGGCTTCCTGTCAAAATGTCTGTCTGTCTGTCTGTGTACAACATAACTCGAAAAGTACTGCACGGATTTGGATGAAATATATGTGTATTGGGACAAGTAAGAAAAGATTTGATTTTGGTTGGTCGGTCGACACCAGGGGTGTCGTAGTGGGGGAATTAGTTACTAGGGCCCTAAGTGTGGAGAGGGCTCTTGAGGAGTCTGGCATTGTATTCCAGGCAGTGAAGGGGCCCTAAGGCCACTGCTTGTGTACAGGGCCCAGAATTCGGTGCTACGTTCCTGGACCTGATCCAAGTGCATGATGTTGCAAATACTCTTTCTCCCCTCTAGGGTGGAGTTGATTCAGAATAAGATAAATCTTTCTCAACCGAGAAACGTTGCGCCATAATACTGAGAAGTGTGTGTGTGTTCAGATACCGTAGGAAAGGTATGGGTTGATGTGGCCAAAAACGATATTGAGTTAGAGAAACAAAAATAATGGACATTCAGTGGTGTTGACAATGTGTTTTATCATTGTACCTAACAGAGTCAAGAGCAATTACAATGTACAAACAGTGTCTTGCTAGTGGAAAAAAGTGACAGCAGATGTAGTATTGGGTGGATTAAATTCAGGGAACAGTTCCTGATTTTGGTTAACCTTGCAAGTCATCCTCTAAGCCAGCCATTTCAACAAGAGCTCTATTTCTCAAGATACTTGAGATTAGCCAATACTGAAGACACAAGACATTTTGGTTCAACCATATAGCAATAGAGCTCTTGTTGAAATTGACTGAAATTGCCCTTTAAAATGTATAGTCTGGTATCGATAGATGGGCGGAACAAGAAAGTTAGGTAACACTTTCTATGAACCGTATTCATAGAGCATTATAAATTGATAAAGGGTTATAAAGTCTTATTAATAATGGCATTAGTGTTCATAACTGTTTATTCTCATGTCTATACTCATAAAGCATTATAATGTTATCTTATAAGCCTTTAAAACTTGAATTCAATTTGTGATTTGTCCTTTTACATGTCAATTTGTTCATGCTGCATAATGATGAGTTACAAGTGCTCAGTGCATACCCTAAGTAAAGTAAGATGAGCACTAGCCTGATTGCCATTGACTTTCAAAGCTCTGCGAGACTTTGGTCTGACCAAGAACCTGTAGCGCTGTAATTTCTCAAAGCGCATGGTTGACCCAGCTCCCTCTAATGCCTCGGTTTGCTACTGGTTGATGTTAGAAAATGTTAGAAAATGCTTTCTGAGTTCCCCATTCCCCACCAAAGGTGTTACGTCACTGGGAGGGCCTGCAAGGCTAGATGAGCACATAATTACTCATGAAAATGAATAAGGCACCCTAACAGACTAAAGTAAAGTGGTATGTCCCCTAAAGTTCAAAGGAGGTTATAATGCTTTGTGATACTTCAAGTTATAAAGGTTTATATGATGACAGGTAGTCATGAGAACATATAATCTGTAATGAATTCTAATGTCAGTAGTTATCTCTCAAACTACTTATGCACACAATAGGATAGCCTATGACCAATCAGAGGAACTTCAAAAGTTGTTTACGGAGAAGCTCACACTAAACACATTACATGGAGCGTTGTCAAATTCCCTATGGCTTACTACTAGACGTACTGGCTGAGCAAATATATTTGCCGCTGCTAGAGTAAATCTAGGGTACGCAGTACCGGCACCTCAGATAAATTAACAATATCATCCTATTCTTCTCCTATACATTTCTCTTTGTTTGTGCCGACACAAAAGATGAGAGTTCCCCCTCCTGCCGAATCCCATTTTATCCACTGGTTATGGTCACATGATTTCTTCTTCTTCTATTTTGGGGATAAATACTGCTTTACTGTATGTGGCTCCTGCAGCGAAGGGAGAGAACAGTGACCCCACCCGGTCTCGAACCCGGGTCTCCGGGGGCTAAACGTGCAACTTGACCGCAACGCCAAAGAGCCAGGCTTGTTGGTATGGCAGTCAGAGCACATACTCAACCGTAGAGATGGTACTCCGTCACAGCTCCCTTTAACCAATGACGCATTACTCCCACCTACTGTACATCATTAATTATCACAGTTTGACTTTACCTCAGTGGAGTGGATGCACATTTTAAAATGTAGCCAATGCATGCATGTTTTCAAAACAAATTGTCTTATTGACTTACAGAAATAATTAATGTGTCAATGTGCCAATGTGTGTCTGTCATGACTCAAAAAGTACTGAATGGATTTGGATCAAATTTTTGCACATGTGTATTGGGACCATTGACAGTATAGGCTATAAAAGACTGGGACAAGTAACTGATTCACTTTTGGTTGTGATCGGAGATCCAGAACACCGTCTGCCTTTGAAGGTAGGCCACCTTTCTTTTGACAAATTTTGAAGGAAGCACAGATGTACAGTATCAGAGAGGATTAAAGCCTGCCTTCAACATCCAATATTCTATGGAATTATTCAGTCATGACTCGTTCTTATGTCTTGGGCATGTTGTGTGTATGCTTAATAAAAACATTTGATCGCATAAAATGGAATTATATAGTTGTCTGTTGATATCTTGGCAATTAAATAAATGAAACAATTAAATAAACGAAAAGACGGCATTCTAAATAGCGATCTAGCTAGGTTGTCTGAAAGTTTTTAGCTTCCATGACAGGTAACTTGTTAGACAGTGAAGAGAGTGAGACAGCAAGTCATGGGCTCACGAGCCTACTGATCTCTGCAGAAAGCAGTATTACTGTAAAAGTGATGTCACATGAGACTTACTTGGACTGGCACCATCAAGTGGATAAAGGTTGCATGTTTCAATGTTGTCATCAACTAACTGAATGTGAACCAAGATTTGCCTACTTATAAGTCAATCAAGCACAGACATGAAATTAGTTCTGTTCATTCAATCTGAAAGCCAAGGTGCGCTCCATTTTTAAAAACACCTGGTACAGTATGAGATATTAAAATACACTTGACAGACTGTTTGCAGAGCAGGAAATTCTGGGGATATTTCTTATGGGAGGAGTCTTACAGGAGAGGGTGCATGTAGAACTAGTTGCAGGGAATTCCCTCTAGATGTTTAGCACATTTCTAACAGTGCAGTGGAAGACCAAACGACTTTTTATTCAACAACAGCATACCATGATTGTCCTCTACCTTCTGTTTATCTGTGTATTTCTGTCACAAGCAGGTTAGTTTCAGATCTTTCTACTGTAGCATCAAATACAAGAAATGCATTTGATCTACAATCATGTATTTGTTTAGTTACATTTACTGTATGCCAAATCTATTTGTTTGTCTCTTTTCAGGTTTTAGTTTGCAAGATGACAGCATCACTCGAGTCTCTAAAGAAGTCCCTGTCTCAGAGGGAGAAACTGCTTCTCTCTCCTGCACATACAGTGTGTCCATACAAAGTCTGTATTGGTATCTACAGAGGCCAGGATCTAAACCAGAATTAATCACCACGTTGTTTGAATCTGGTGCTGAGGTTAAATCAACTAATCCTCATCCCCGTGCCTCTGGTAAAGTGGAAAAGGACACTAATCCTAAACGTATTGAACTGAAGATCTCATCTGCTGAAGTCTCAGACTCTGGTGTCTACTACTGCGCTCTGCAGCCCACAGTGACAGGAAACCCTGCAGCACTGTACAAAAACCTACTCCAAATGTAACTAAAGAAAAATATATACAAATAGTTCCGCTGTTTCTCTCAGTATACACCCCTGCAGTGGTCTAATTATCATAATAGAGATCAATACAGATCAGTGCAGCTCATGTCCAACCCCCCACCAGGAGGAGCTGAACAGACAGACAGACAGACAGACAGACAGACAGACAGACTGCTGTCAGTGAAGAACTGAATCTTATCACATCTGCAGAGCAGCCACACACAACACCTAAGGGCTCAACAATGATAATTCTAGTATTGCTGTTTTCAACACATTTAGGTAAGACGGTCCACAATTACTATCTGCAGTTGTAAGTCATAATGCCTTGTTGTCTTACATTTCAATACTGTTCTCATACAGCATTTAACAGTCTTGATATTGAGCTGTCTTATGCAGTGTTACAGTGGTAAACTAAGAGGTGACTAAGTTCTAGGTCTTATGTCTGCCAAACACAAATTATCAGCAGAAGACTCTTACCTAAATTGTCTTTTTTAATATGCTGATAAAAATCAATACATTTTTTCCCTTAATTTCTAGGTAAAAGTGATGGAAATCACATAGCTCCAGATAGTACAATGAGGAATGCCATAGTAGGAGAAAATGTTGAGCTCACCTGCAGGTACAATGGAAGTGATTATGGCATCTCCCTGCACTGGTATCGCCAGTTCTCCCAGTCTGGGCCACAGTTTCTCATATTGGACTATAGTGGTATTATCACCAATGCAACTCCTCCTGTTCCTGGGATATCAATCAAACATGATAAAACTGCAAAGCAGGTTTCTCTGGAGATCTCATCTGCTGAAGTCTCAGACTCTGCTGTCTACTACTGCGCCCTGCAGCCCACAGTGACAGGAAATACAGCAGTTCTTAACAAATACCCCACAGCAAGAATAAATTGGAAAAGCACAATATGAAAAAAGGCATTGCAAAAATGAAATGTAATTCCTAAATGCCCTCTTTGGCATAAAATAAAATGATTGAAACTCATTGAGCTTGATAAACAAGAAATAAAGTAAAATAAAAGGTCTTACTCTACTTACCTCTAAAAGTAATTCTATGTTCCTCGGGATGGGGTCTGAAAAAGACAGAGTTGAACTTAAAAAGGTCAGCCTTAACCAACACCAAAATTTCTGTGGTGTTCTACCGAGTGGGCCCTTTCCCTTAGCAATGGATTATATCTGACACTCTGTTGGAGCCCAAAATGACAGGACTATCAAACTGCACTTTACAAAAACCTCAACCTAACCTACACTACTGTAACACCAAATATACCTAAAGAAATATGCATTCAACTAGTTCAGCTGTTTGTTTCAGTATAAACCACTGTAGAGCTGTAGGCCTACAGTAATTATCATAATAGAGAGATCTGTGCTGATCATGTCCAACCTTCTACCAGTGAGAGGTGGAGCTGAACAGACAGATAGACAGGCAGCATCAATGACATTAGATTGCTGAGAGTGAAGAAGTGACTCCAAGTAGATCTCATCTGCACTATGGGCTCCACCATGATGATTCCTGTAGCACTGCTACTCTTTTCAACCTTGTTGGGTAAGACACATAATCTACAGTTGTTAACTAGGTGGATAATGAACTGTCTTCATCTTGTATTACAATATTATTATATAAAATATAATTGTACTTCTTTATTGTCTAATTTTTCCTTTTTATTGTCTTATTGCTGAAAAAAATAAGTATTTTACATCTTTATTTCTAGTCAAGGTTGCTGGAAATCCCATCACTCCAGACAGTACAGAGAAGAATGCGATAGGAAGGGAAAATGTTGAGCTCACCTGCACATACAGTGGAACTGCTTATGGTCTGCACTGGTATCGCCAGTTCTCCCAGTCTGGGCCACAGTTTCTCATTCTGGACTATAGAGGTTCTATCACCAATGCAACTCCTCCTGTTCCTGGGATATCAATCAAACACAATCAAACAGCAAAGCAGGTTTCTCTGGAGATCTCATCTGCTGAAGTCTCAGACTCTGCTGTCTACTACTGCGCCCTGCAGCCCACAGTGACAGGAAACCCTGCAACACTGTACAAAAACCCCAGAGTAATAAGTCAAACACAAAACTAATACTGTCATATCACAACTCCAGTGACATTCCAAGTGATGAAATGTAATTCCTCAATGTCGTTTTTTGGTGTCAAATGAAATGATTGAAAAAGAGAGAGAGAAAGTGTTGAACTGTAAGAAAGGTCAGCCTTAGCCAACACTCAGTACAAATCTGTGTTATAGTACTGAGTAGCTCTTTTCCTTAGCAATGGATTATATCTGACAATCAGACATGCATTAATCGTCCTGTCTGACATTTCACTCAGCAGTAGCCTATAATAAGAAATGCTGTACAAGTTTAAACCACAAGGTGGCATCATTGCAGTAAATACATTTCAACAGTCCTGCAGCCTGAATGCAATTGCAAAGGAAAAGTAAAAGACTGAGAGCTCCTGCAGCTGTGAATGAATTAAAATAATAAGATGTGGCTCTGCAGTTACACTGGCATTCAACCTCAACCACAAAAGTATAGAGAGATCTTTACCCAGGGCCGCCGTTCCCCATACGCAGAGTACGCAAGGTGCGTAGGGCCTCAACCACTTGGCAGGGCCTCGGGGGGCCTCCAATTTTGAGCTTTACTAAAAAATGTCATGATAATAGTTACATTGCAAAAATATATTAATTAGTAATGAATAGGCCCATCATTTTTTGTTAAAAATTGCGTAACTCATCATACAATTCAAGCAAATTAACAGTTTTGCCTAATATACAAAGATAGTCCTACCCACCCCTATTCCCTGAAATGGTACATCCCAAATTGCGTCTTTGAGTTTGTTGTGTCGGCTTTGATTGAAGCAGCAAGCAGCAACGTTAGAAAACTGCAAATTGCTGTGCAAATGTTCAGTAAATGTGTCAACATCGTTGACATCTAATAATGAAGAGACAGCATGAATCTGGTGCTGAAAAGCGAAAGAAAAAGAAGCAAAAAGAAGACGCCCGTGCATCCCTGGCCGGTAAGTCCGTTTAGGCTAACGTTAATTGTTTTGCTAACTTAACGTTCAATGATGTTGCTCAATTTAGGCTCGGTTGGTTGCAATATGAAATTTTTTTTATTTATTTTTTTTTTTTTTGGGGGGGGGGGGGGGGCCTCCCTGACCAGTTAAGCTTAGGGCCTCCAAAACCTTAGCAGCGGCCCTGTATTTACCAGTAAGACAGATACAGTATGTGGTGTGTTGGCAGGTAATAGTTTTCACACTGCCTCTGGTTACCAATTTGGTGAATGAACATGAATCCAATGACCGCCTGACATAGGCTACTGTAAGAGTTTTGCGAGAGAGAAGGAGGGAGGGGGAGAGAGAGAGAGAGAGAGAGAGAGAGAGAGAGAGAGAGAGAGAGAGAGAGAGAGAGAGAGAGAGATACACTCTCAAGGTATAGGGCCTCATCTCCACAGCCACACACACATACATACACTATTAGACTGACATGACTATAGCATCACCACAGCACAGTGTACATCACACATGGAGACACAACTGCTACTCATGATCATTATGGCAGCAGGTAAATTCTCAGTTTAACAACATTAAACTAGTGAGGTACCTTTGAATTTCCTTAAGAACTTGAGAAGAGGTTGGTTAATATTCACTGTGTTGCCATCAATATATAATCTTCATTCTCATAGGCGTAGCTGCAGACCAGATTAACCCTGTTCAGGACTCTGTTACCAAGACTGAAGATGAAGATGTGAGGCTGGAGTGCACTTATGACACAAGTGCTGGCACTGCTGATCTTTACTGGTACAGACAGTATCCTGGACAAGCACCTGATTATTTGTTAAGGAAACGAGGAAAAGGTGGCTCTGCTGAAAACATCCCTAATAAGAACAAATTTGGCTCAGAAGCCACATCAACATCCACTAAGCTCCAAATTAAAGGTCTGTCTCTGGCAGACTCGGCTCTCTACTACTGTGCTCTGAGGAGCGTCGCCCAGTGATACAAACTCACTGAGACGCTGTACAAAAACTCACACAGTTTTTTATTAAGAGAGATCAAAGTAACTTCCTCCTTTTGGTTTAATATCAGTTAGCTGCCATCTATGGTTTCAAACTGGGTAAGTGTGGTTACACCTGCTAGAAAGTGGATGTCATCCAGCATAAAACACATGGGTGAATTACAAGGGACTAGTGAATCGCCCGTGTAGCAACGGCTTTTCTTCCTCCACCGAAAACACTGTGCCGGGAGTGAGAGTGGGATTGGCTACGTAGTTAGAGGGGCAGGAGTCTGCTGAGCTTCATCTAATGATATATTTACTCATCTTTGTCCAAACAACATCAAACTTGGCACTGCACTCACTCGTGTCATTAGCAAGATGCATAACAAATTTGAGGTCAGTCTACAGTTGCTGTTATGCTTGGAACACACAGACAGACGTTCCGTGCATTAATAGATAGATGTATGGAAATAAATTATGGTGCTAATACGTCAATAAGTACATGACTATATGATGCTTGATACCATGCTACCTTGAGGTCTGTTTCAATACAATCAGCTTTGCCCAGCTCCACAAATCTATCAACCACTTGTCTGTCATCTTTATTTATGTGCTACTTCAACCACTCATATCTAAACCAACCTGTGACGTTGATGTGATTGTAGACCAAAAGTGTAACCCTTTCACTAATAGTAGAAACACACGTGATGGTGGTGACAGTAATACAAGTATCACAATGTAAGACTTTTACATGGACTGGTGCCATCAAGTGGATAAATGATGCATGTTAATGTTTCAATGTTGTCATCAACTAAGTAAATGCCAAAAGATAATATCTTTACATGTAAAAGTGAATCAAGCACAGACATAAAGTTGGTTCTGATCATTCAATCTGGAAGGTCCACTATGCTATTTAGAACAAACCATGATTGTCCTTCATTTTAAAATACACTTGCTGTAGACAGAACATGAGAGACAGGAAATCCTGGAGAGATTTCTTATAGAAGGAGTCTCATACAGCAGAGGACTGGTACTCATGAAGAATCTGTCCAGCTGCATGTAGAAATAGCTGCAGGGAATTCCCTCTAGGTGTGCAGTATATTGCAGCCAAAGAGAAAACACTCGTCGACATTTTTATTCTACAAAATTGCACAGAGTTGGTGGGGTGTCTTTACATTATGCTGCTTTTCCCAAGTCTACGAAAAAAAGCTTTTTAGTCTTTCAAAAGCTAGTGACTGTTACTTCAACCATCAACCACAAGGTGGCACTATTGTAGTTCTCTTGAGAACACCCTTTGTGATTAATTCTGCACAAGACAGTCTACTTGATACATCGCAACAGTGACATTTTATGATATGATCTTGTAGAACTGAAATTATTTTCTCTTCAGCAGTGCAGTCCAGCCATGGGATTTTGGTTGATTATATTTCTGACATCTCTGTTGTTCAGGTATGTTGCATATTAGTCAGGTCTCATCTTAACAATACTGCATATAAAGGTTACACAATGATAGGCTATCTTATTTGTTCACTGATTTCAGTATGCAGAGCTGCGGACACTGTTGATCAGCCAGGAGGATTTCTCACTGCCTCTGAGGGAGACTCAGTCACTCTCTCCTGTTCCTACACCACCAGCTCAAACCAAGCCTATCTGTTCTGGTACCAGCAGAAACCTCATGGATTCCCTGCACACATGCTGTGGCGATACTCCAATACAGGAGATAATGATGACACATTTAAACAAAGATTTGAAGCCAATCTGACCTCAAAGTCAGTTCCTCTAACCATCCAGAATCTGCAAGTGTCTGACTCTGCTGTGTACTACTGTGCTCTGAGGCCCACAGTGACAGCTGCACACTCAGCTCTCATACAAAAACATGCTTTAGAGCATACTGCATGCTTTGGAGCATACTGGTGTCAAGGAGTTGTGGAAAATAAATCATTTAATTTGAAAGGAAAATATTCTACATCAGCGATGAAAGCAGTAAATATATCTTGTGCATCACACAAAGCCTCCCACCCCCTGTTACGAATATTGATCATTGAACGCAGAGCAAACTCAAATTGGCTGGTAGATTTGGCTGGGATAAGGAAGGCATCCTGAAGACTGAAGCCCCTCCTTAAATAGTTGAGATAAGAGTACTTTTTGTGTTCTTTCAAATGCTTCACAGTATGGTCAGCATGGACAACTTGCTTAAGAGCTGTCTTATTTTCTTGGTATCATGCTCAGGTATAAACACATTTTTTGTGCATTCTTTTAGAATGTGTTGAGTGTGATATGGGAGTAATTTCAGGAGTCAAATAGCACAGTCATACAGTAATATTGAAATACTCAAATCCTCAATTAATTTATGTATTTGCAGTGTGCCGAGGAAAAGATGAAGTTCATCAGCCATCGCAGTTGGAGACTGGACTAGAAGGAGGGATGGTGACACTCAACTGCAGATATGACACAACCAGTAATGATGCCTACCTGTTCTGGTATAAACAGAAACCTAATGACTATCCTCAATACATGCTGAAGAGACTCTCTTTTGGTGGAGGTGACGAGGAAAAGGAATTTAAAGAGAGATTTCATGCTGAGCTCAACAAGATAACAAAAATGGTTCCACTGACGATCCAGAATCTACAGGTGTCTGACTCTGCTGTGTACTACTGCGCTCTGCAGCCCACAGTGACAGCAGTGAGTAGAGCCATCCTACATAAACCTCAGCTAGAAAGACCTGCTCTTGTGTTCTCTTTCATCTCCAAAGGTTCTTTGTCTCTGTCTTGTCCTTGAACTCTGCAGTTCAGATATCTTAGCTGCCATTATCCCTTTCTTATAGCAGTGTTGAACTTAATACTAGATTTTTTCCAGATCTACATAAATTATTCAGAAAGATGATGGTGGACGTGAACCCCCCACCCCCCAATCTCACACTCTGATCCCTCATCTACATATTGATTGATATCCCGTTCCTAGGATATCAATCAAACACAATCAAACAGCAAAGCAGGTTTCTCTGGAGATCTCATCTGCTGAAGTCTCAGACTCTGCTGTCTACTACTGCGCCATGGAGCCCACAGTGACAGGAAACCTTGCAGCACTCAACAAAAACCCTCACAGCTAGAATATACTGGAAAAGCAGAATATCACAACTCCAATAACATTATTTATAGATTAAATGTAATTCCTAAATGTCCTCTTTGGTATCAAATAAAATGATTGAAAATCAATGAAACTGATAAATAAGAAATAAACTAAAATAAAAAGTCTTACACTTTACTTACCGCTATGGTAATTTTATGTTTGAGGTCTGAAAAATAAAAGGTTGAACTGTAATAGGTCAGTCTTAACCAAAATTCTCAAAACCAAAGAAACAGTGGCGTTCTACTGAATGAGCCCTTTGCATTTCACTCAGCAATATAACAATAAGTGCTGCACAAGTTTCCACCACAAGGTGGCATCATTGCAGTAAATACATTTCAACAGTCCTGCAGCCTATAGGTAGCCCAGTCATAACCAGCCCCTTAGTAGAGTTGAAGATCTCTGGGTGAACCTGACAGGATACAGCGTGTAGTGTGTTAGCATGTAGACTAGCAATATCATTGCATAGAGTACATCACACATGGAGACACAGCTGCTACTCATGCTCATTATGGCAGCAGGTAAATTCTCTATAAAAACACTTGAAGTACCTTCAAATTGCCTGAAGAACTTGAGTACAGTACAAATTAACATAATAATGACCTGTTTTCAGGTTTGAATAATATATTACCACCAACTAATAATCTTCTTTCTCACAGGTATAACTGCAGACCAAATCGATCCTGAAAAGGACAGTTTCACCGAGACTGAAGATGAAGATGCTCAGCTGAAATGCTCTTATCAAACAAGCAACACATATGCTGATCTTTACTGGTACAGGCAGTATCCTGGCCAAGCACCTGTGTTTTTGTTGTGGAGAGAGGGAAAAGGTTATTCTTCTCCTAAAGAACACATCACTGATAAGACAAAATTTGGTTCGAAAACTTCAGAAAGATCCACTGAGCTCCATATCAAAAGTCTGACTCTGGCAGACTCAGCTCTCTACTACTGTGCTCTGAGGAGCTTCGCCCAGTGATACAAACTCACTGAGACGCTGTACAAAAACTAAGAAGGCTTTTTATTGAGAGAGATCAAAGTAATTTCCTCCTTTTGGTTTAATATCAGTTAGCCACCATCTATGGTTTCAAACTGAGTCACTGTGGTTACACCTGCTAGAAAGTGGATGTCATTCAGCATAAAATACATGGGTGAATTACAAGGGATGTATAAAAATGGTGCTATCACCATTTCGCCCAGCTACACGCATCTATCATCGAGTCGACCACTTGTCTGCCATCTTTATTGACATACCACTTCAACCTCTCATATCTAAGAGAGCCTGTGACACTGAAGAAAGCGACACAGGGAAAACCAAAAAATACAGTAAGGCTAGACTGAAGCTATACAGGTATTTTAGTCCAGTTCATTCAAAGTTTAATATTGATGTAGTCTATAAATCTAGACGTACCCTAGACGTACACAAATAGCTCGCTCAGCCAGTATGTGAGCTATAGAGAATCGCTCTGTGTATGAGGCTAGTGGTGGGCAATGCAACACTTATCATATTACAATAAAGTTCCTCTAAGGCTTAATATTTTCAAAGTAGACACACACACATCCAAGTGGTTTATGTCCATGCAGCATTAACCTATTATGTGATAAACTGCTCCTTGGATTAATTCAGTGGTTCTCAAACTTTTTCTGTCATTCCCCACTTTGGAAGGCAGAGAATTTTCACGCCCCACCTGAATCAATTTGTGCACAATTTTTGTCAATGTTAGGATTTTCATGTTACTAATTCAAAGCCAAATTTCTCTTGAACCAATCATCACAGCAACTAGCAAATAACACCATTGGAACACCATTTACTGTCATATGCGCCTATCTGACAAATAGCTGTGAATTCGGGGGGCATGGTGCGACAACCAATTGCAAAGAGATGTCTCGCGCCCCACCCGTCATGTGTCTGCGCCCCACTAGTTTGAGAAACACTGGATTAATTACAGGCCTAAATGTGGAACAACAGTGTGATTCTTCCACTATAGTAGAAACACACATGAAGGTGACAGTAATACAGTATGTATCACAAAATATAAACTTTAAGCAAAAAAATATAAAAATTTTACTTGGTGCCATCAAGTGGATAAATGATGCATGTTTCAATGTTGTCATCAAATAACTAACTGCCAAAAGATAAAATCTTTAAAAGTGAATCAAGCACAGACATGAGGTCAGTTCTGATCATATCAATCTGAAAGCCAAGCCAGTTGTAGCACTTCAGGCATAGAGAACTTAAAGGGGAAATCCTGTCAATTTTCAACAAGAGCTCTATTGCTCAAGCTACTTGAGATTAGCCAATACTGAAGACGCAAGACATTTTGGTCCAACCATATAGGTTTCCTTGAACAGAGAATAAGCCCTGACCGTTAACCCAATGGGGCAAGTTTTCAAAACTGTGTTTACAGCATTTAAACATGCTCCAAATATCACCCCAAAAGTTATGCAACATCATCAGACACATTACAACACAGAACTGTATTGTATATGGCAACAAATGGCTGGAAAAGTGGTTAAAACTGTGAGCTTATGGAAGCAGCCCAATATTGTTTGTTTACAAAACGGTTTTGTAAACACTGCATAAAAACACAATTTTAAGCACTTTGTTAGACATTTGTAGTCATAAACACTACAGAGGTGTGTTGTAATGTGTCTGATGATGTTACATAGCTTTTGGGGTGACATTTGGTGCATGATTTGATGCTGAAAACTGTTTTGAAAACTTGCCCCATTGGGTGAACTGTCAGGGCTTACTCTCTGTTCAAGGAAACCTATATGGTTGGACTAAAATGTCTTGCGTCTTCAGTATTTGCTAATCTCTAGTAGCTTGAGCAATAGAGCTCTTGTTGAAATTTGACAGGATTTCCCCTTTAATCTGCCTTCATTTAATTAAAATAGACCTGCTGAACATAGAACATGACAGACTGTTCACAGAGCAGGAAATCCTGGAGAGATTTCTTATAGGAGAATTTTTAGCAGAATCTGTCTCGGTGCATGTAGAAATAGCTGCAAGGAATTCCCTCTAGATGTGCAGTACTTTGCAGCCAAAGAGAAAACCCTCGTTGATATCTTTATTTTCCAAAAACAAACCATGACTGTCCATTGTCTTATTTATCTCTGTGTGGTCACAAGCAGGTTTGTTTCAGATGTTTATGTTGTTGCAAATGTATGTCTACTGTATGTTTTTGGCAAATAAAATCCTTCAATTGAACTCAACTATTGCAAATATCCAGCATTACTTCCAAATTATTATAAGTAAATTATGCTGTTCATTGCACGCAAGTGACAACAGAGGGGCAACGGGTGCGTAAATGGAGATGTTTTTTTTTTTTTGTGGTTTTACTGAGATTTTTAGTCCCGTGTGAATCTGCCATTTATTTTACAGAAGTCTTGTGTTTAAATTACATTACCCCATGTGGCCATGTTAAACTAATCCTGTTCGAATAGGGCTTAAGAGAGATACTCCTTTTCAATGTAGGCCCTCCTTCATCTCCACAGCCTCAGTCACACACACACACGCACACGCACACATACACACACACACACACACACACACACACACACACACACACACACACTCTCTCTCTACTAGACTGGCATGACTATGCGCTACATCAGGCATGGAGACACAACTTTTTTTTATGCTCATTATGGCAGCAGGTAAATTCTCAGTAGCATAAAAACACTAATGAAGAACCTTCAAATTACCTGAAAGCTTGAGTTCAGTATTCGTTGATGAACATATTATTGACCATTTGTATAACTTATAATTTTCTTTCTCACAGGAATAACTGCAGACCAAATCAATCCTGAAAAGGACAGTTTCACCGAGACTGAAGATGAAGATGTGTGGCTGAAGTGCTCTTATCTAACAAACGGCTATACTGTTCTTTATTGGTACAGACAGTATCCTGGCCAAGCACTAGTGTTTTTGTTACGGAAAGGTGGAAGAGGTCATTCTTCTAATCACGAACACATCCCTGACAAGATCAAATTTGGTACCAAAGCCTCAACAACATCCTCTGAGCTCCAAATTAAAGTTCTGACTCTGGCAGACTCGGTTCTCTACTACTGTGCTCTGAGGAGCAACCGTGCACCCAGTGATACAAACTCACTGAGATGCTGTACAAAAACTCAGACAGTTTTTTTTTATTGGGAGAGATTAAAGTAATTTCCTCCTGTTGGTTTAATATCAGTCACTATCTGTGGTTTCAAACTAGCTTAAGTGACTGTGGTTACACCTGAAAGATGTCATTAATCATAAAATACAAGGCTGAATTACTAAGGAGTTAATAGTTAAAACATTGTTAGTGTTAGGTGTTAGTTGGTGTTAGTAACATAGGCCTAATTGTAACTATTAAAACAACAGACAAATCCTCAAGGTAGCATATTTTATATACGAATCCGATGAAACTATGCAGACGCCATTATTGAGCTGCCAATAGATCACCAATCTGTCCATAGGGATAACGTGATAGCACACCATAAAATACTGTGATTTACGAGATTCACTACTACTTGTATAATGTCAGAGTATTCCATGTTTTTCGCTGTTAGCCGTCATTGACTATGCATTGTCAAAAAAGTTTGTTGCCAGACCAACAATGGCAGCGCCACAAGATGGCAGCATACACAAAAAGCTTGTCGGATTCGTCTATATCCTGACTTTCGCCAGAAGGATTTCTTTTCACCAGTAGGGTTGCACATCCATCAGGTCACGAGGAGAGATATTTCAGAGAGCCTGGGCCTTGCATATGATTGGATAAAACACTTGTCTGTGCATCTAAACCAACCAGTGACCATGGCCGTAGCTACAATAGAGGACACCGAGGTCCGGACCTCGGTAATTTTTTAGAGCCGAAAATAATTTAAACATTCTTCAGACGCGCCAATGAATTAATCCTTTTGCGCGCGTTAGTGCCGCAAAACATATCTCCGGTTTTGCTTCATTGTCTTTCGGAAGCTTTATATGGGCATGATACCTCTTAAAATCGAGATATTTGGTATCAGATTAAACTAGACAACCAGATCTAGCCATTGGTATCATTGGTAACGTACTTGCTAGAGAATGAGAGGGTTTAATTTCAGTGTAAAGATCGCCTATATTTAGGCAAGGTATGTGTTTATCTAGTGTTAAAGGCTGAACTTGCTAGATCATCACACATTATAATATAAACCTATAATTTGCAGAGATAAGTTTTCAAGTTTTCAATCTCATTGAAACCTGTGAAATTAACTGTAAAACTGTAATCTGTGGTGGGATCACATTATTGGAGCACTTAAATCACATCCACTGGACACAACTCATTCACTGAAGTAAAATATATTTTTCTCCAAACACAATCAGTGGCAGGTTACACTGTTGTCACAAAATCAGAAATAACCTAAAGAATTCTGTGCTAAAAAGATACAGCTGCATATTCAGCATTGCTCAGTTATAGCCTATTAGGAAGGAAGGAGGAGCTGTGTCTCATTGACTTTCAGTGGGTGTAATTTCTGTGTTTCCATCAGAAAAAAAGTCTATCATGATGTGCTCCCACCATTGCATTTTTAAAAATTGTCTTCATTTCACGTATTGCTGTGAGATCACTTTGAAGTTTTGTATCACCCAATTTCAGAAATGGAGCACCCTCATTTGAGGTGGCGCTGAAGTCTCACACAACTGGTGGGAGAATGCAAAGGGAGAGGGGTTTGGAGTGTCTCAGACCTTTCCCTTTACTGTGGCAGCTATGCATATAATAGTGTATCTAATAAAATAAGTGAGTTTAGCAAAGTCAGTATGAGCACGGGAAGTTCAAAGATTAGTTCAAACACTATTTCAGTAGATCTCTGATGTTGAAAAATCAAGGACCTCTGTAATTTCAAAATGCTGGCTACGGACATGCCAGTGACACTGATGAGAGCGACACAGGAAAAACCAAAGCAGCAGTACTTGTAATTCCCAAAAGCTTAGTTTGGAATATCCATCTTAGTTGGATCATAAAGGTCTATAGCCCAGCATAGTTAAAGCAGAGTTATGGTCAAGTGAGGTCTTCTATTTTGGGGATAAATACTGCTTTACTGTAAGTGGCAATGAGCATTGACTTCACCTCAGTTGAGTGGATATGCACACCTTGAAACGTAGCCTGCATGTTTTCAAAATAATTATATTGCAATTCCTAATTTGAAAACAATCTGTAATTACAGCATACTGCCTACAGCCTACTGTAGCCTACTGTAGGCTACCTTTGTTTTGCCAAATTTTGAAGGAAGCTGTAGATCAGAGAGGGTTGAAGCCTGCCTTCAACATCCAACATTCAGTCATGACTCGTTATGTCTTGGGCATGTTGTGTGTATGCTTAATGAAAACATTTTAAAGCAGAAAAGGGAATTATATAGACGTCTGCTGATATCTTGGCAATTAAATAAATTAAACAATTAAATAAACGAAAAGACGGCATTCTAATTTGCAATCTAGTTGTCTGGAAGTTTTTAGCTGGTTCCTTGCTGCATTCCATGACAGGTAACTTGTTAGACAGTGAAGAGAGTGAGACAGCAAGTCATGGGCTCACAAGCCTACTGATCTCTGCAGAAAGCAGTATTACTGTAAAAGTAATGTCACATGAGACTTACTTCGACTGTCTGGCGCCATCAAGTGGATAAAGGTTGCATGTTTCAATGTTGTCATCAACTAACTGAATGTGAAACAAGATTACTTAAAAGTCAATCAAGCACAGACATGAAATGAGTTCTGTTCATTCAATCTGAAAGCCAAGGTGCACTCCATTTTTAAAAACACCCGCTGTACAGTATGAGATATTAAAATACACTTGACAGACTGTTTGCAGAGCAGGAAATTCTGGGGATATTTCTTATGGGATGAGTCTTACAGGAGAGGGTGCATGTAGAACTAGTTGCAGGGAATTCACTCTAGATGTTTAGCACATTTCTAACAGTGCAGTGGAAGACAAAACCACTTTTTATTCAACGGCATACCATGCTTGTCCTCTGCCTTCTGTTTATCTGTGTATTTCTGTCACAAGCAGGTTAGTTTCAGATCTTTCTACTGTAGCATCAAATAAATAGCCTGACACGTCAGACTATATCATAAGAATGTATAGTCTGAAGACCACTGATAGACTGTACCTCAATGGAGGGGCAGGTGATTGCGTTGTCTTTCAAACTGCCTCTCCACGTAATAGGCTAGCGTTCCGGCCAGTGGTACCAGCTGGTATATCAAACTTTTCCCGTAGCCCGTCGGTAACACGGCAAAGACATCTTTTTCAGAACGAAAAACTTCAGTGCACTTTCTTGTTTCACTTTCAAAGAAAATGACAAGTGCAATTCGTCCAAAACTAAAGCCAAAGATGATTCCGCTCTGGTTTGAGCAGGGCTGTCGTCATCGTACAAAGCCCGCCTTACGATTTCCTGTAAACATACCGCGCTGTGATTGGTTATCCGCCTCCAGAGGAAGGCTAAAACGGGTTTCTATCAGTGGCCTCTAGACGTACCTCTGTGCAAATTCAAATTTGCTACCACTAGGGGTACGTCTAGAGTCTAGGCTATCAAATAAATGCATTTGATATACAAACCTGTATTTGTTTTGTTACATTTACTGAATGCCAAATCTATTCGTTTGTCTCTTTTCAGGTTTTAGTTTGCAAGATGACAGCATCACTGGAGTCTCTAAAGAAGTCCCTGTCTCAGAGGGAGAAACTGCTTCTCTCTCCTGCACATACAGTGTGTCCATACAAAGTCTGTATTGGTATCTACAGAGGCCAGGATCTAAACCAGAATTAATCACCACGTTGTTTGAATCTGGTGGTGAGGTTAAATCAACTAATCCTCATCCCCGTGCCTCTGGTAAAGTGGATAAAGACTCTAATCCTAAAAGTGTTGTTCTGGAGATCTCATCTGCTGAAGTCTCAGACTCTGCTGTCTACTACTGCGCTCTGAGGCCCACAGTGACAGGAAACTAAACTGCACTGTACAAAAACCTACTCCACCAAATGTAACTAAAGAAAAATATATTCAAATAGTTCAGCTGTGTTTTTCAGGATACACCACTAGTGGTCTAATTATCATAATAGAGATCGATACAGATCAGTGCAGCTCATGTCCAACCCCCCACCAGGAGGAGCTGAACAGACAGACAGACAGACAGACAGACAGACTGCTGTCAGTGAACAACTGAATCTCATCACATCTGCAGAGCAGCCACACACAACTACACTAAGGGCTCAACAATGATAATTCTCGTATTGCTGTTTTCAACACATTTAGGTAAGACGGTCCACAATTACAATCTGCAGTACATGTACTGTAAGTCATAATGCTTCTTCGAATGTGTATTTAACAGTCTTGATATTGAGCTGTCTTATGCAGTGTTACAGTGGGAAACTAAGAGGTGACTAAGTTCTAGATCTTATGTCTGTCCTAAACACAAATTATCAGCAGAAGACTCTTACCTAAATTGTCTTTTTTTCAGTATGCTGATAAAAATGAATAAATTCTTTCCCTTCATTTCTAGGTAAAAGTGATGGAAATCACATAGCTCCAAATAGTACAATGAGGAATGCCATAGTAGGAGAAAATGTTGAGCTCACCTGCAGGTACAATGGAAGTGATTATGGCATCTCCCTGCACTGGTATCGCCAGTTCTCCAATTCAGTGCCACAGTTTCTCATTCTGGACTATCAAGGTATTATCACCAATGCAACTCCTCCTGTTCCTGGGATATCAATCAAACATGATCAAACAGCAAAGCAGGTTTCTCTGAAGATCTCATCTGCTGAAGTCTCAGACTCTGCTGTCTACTACTGCGCCATGCAGCCCACAGTGACAGGAAATACAGCAGTTCTTAACAAAAACCCCACAGCAAGAATAAATTGGAAAAGCACAATATGAAAAAGGCATTGCAAAAATGAAATGTAATTCCTAAATGCCCTCTTTGGCATAAAATAAAATGATTGAAACTCATTGAGCTTGATAAACAAGAAATAAAGTAAAATAAAAGGTCTTACTCTACTTACCTCTAAAAGTAATTCTATGTTCCTCGGGATGGGGTCTGAAAAAGACAGAGTTGAACTTAAAAAGGTCAGCCTTAACCAACACCAAAATTTCTGGTGTTCTACCGAGTGGGCCCTTTCCCTTAGCAATGGGTTATATCTGACACTCTGCTGGAGCCCAATATGACAGGACTATCAAACTGCACTTTACAAAAACCTCAACCTAACCTACACTACTGTAACACCAAATATACCTAAAGAAATATGCATTCAACTAGTTCAGCTGTTTGTTTCAGTATAAACCACTGTAGAGCTGTAGGCCTACAGTAATTATCATAATAGAGAGATCTGTGCTGATCATGTCCAACCTTCTACCAGTCAGAGGTGGAGCTGAACAGACAGATAGACAGGCAGCATCAATGACAGATTGCTGAGAGTGAAGAAGTGACTCCAAGTAGATCTCATCTGCACTATGGGCTCCATCATGATGATTCTTGTAGCACTGCTACTCTTTTCAACCTTGTTGGGTAAGTTGCACAGTTGTCAACTAGGTGGATAATGAACTGTCTTCATCTTGTATTACAATATTATTATCATCAGATAATCATTGTCTAATTTTTCCTTTTTATTGTCTTATTGCTGAAAAAAATAATTGTACTTCTTTATTTCTAGTCAAGGTTGCTGGAAACCCCATAGCTCCAGACAGTACAGAGCAAATTGCCATAGGAAGGGAAAAGGTTGAGCTCACCTGCACATACAGTGGAACTGCTTATGGTCTGCACTGGTATCGCCAGTTCTCCCAGTCTGGTCCACAGTTTCTCATACTGGACTATAGAGGTTCTATCACCAATGCTACTCCCCCTGTTCCTGGGATATCAATCAAACACAATCAAACAGCAAAGCAGGTTTCTCTGAAGATCTCATCTGCTGAAGTCTCAGACTCTGCTGTCTACTACTGCGCCATGGAGCCCACAGTGCCAGGAAACCCTGCAACACTGTACAAAAAACCCTCAGCTTAAATGAATAAGTAAAACACAAAACTAATACTGTGATATCAAAACTCCAGTGACATTCCAAGTGATGAAATATAATTCCTCAACGTCGTTTTTGGTGTCAAATGAAATGATTGAAAAAGAGAGAGAGAAAGTGTTGAACTGTAAGAAAGGTCAGCCTTAGCCAACACTCAGTACAAATCTGTGTTATAGTACTGAGTGAGCTCTTTTCCTTAGCAATGGATTAAATCTGACAATCAGACATGCATTAATCGTCCTGTCTGACATTCACTCAGCAGTAGCCTACAATAAGAAATGCTGTACAAGTTTACACCACAAGGTGGCATCATTGCAGTAAATACATTTCAACATTCCTGCAGCCTGAATGCAATTGCAAAGGAAAAGTAAAAGACTGAGAGCTCCTGCAGCTGTGAATGAATTAAAATAATAAGATGTGGCTCTGCAGTTACATGGCATTCAACCTCAACCACAAAAGTAAAGAGAGATCTTTACCAGTAAGACAGATACAGTATGTGGTGTGTTGGCAGGTAATAGTTTTCACACTGCTACCAATTTGGTGAATGAACATGAATCCAATGACCGCCTGACATGGGCTACTGTAAGAGTTTTGCGAGAGAGAAGGAGGGAGGGAGAGAGGGAGAGAGAGAGAGAGAGAGAGCGAGATACACTCTCAAGGTATAGGGCCTCATCTCCACAGCCACAGCCACACACACACACACACACACACACACACCTATTAGACTGACATTACCATAGCATCATCACTGCATAGTGTACATCACACATGGAGACACAACTGTTACTCATGATCATTATGGCAGCAGGTAAATTCTCAGTTTAACAACATTCAACTAGTGAGGTACCTTTGAATTTCCATAAGAACTTGAGAAGAGGTTGGTCAATATTCACTGTGTTGCCATCAATATATAATTTTCATTCTCATAGGCGTAGCTGCAGACCAGATTAACCCTGTTCAGGACTCTGTTACCAAGACTGAAGATGAAGATGTGTGGCTGGAGTGCACTTATGACACAAGTGCTGGCACTGCTGATCTTTACTGGTACAGACAGTATCCTGGACAAGCACCTGTTTATTTGTTATATAAACAAGGAAAAGGTGGCTCTCGTGAAAACATCCCTAATAAGAACAAATTTGGCTCCGAAGCCACATCAACATCCACTAAGCTCCAAATTAAAGGTCTGACTCTGGCAGACTCAGCTCTCTACTACTGTGCTCTGAGGAGCCCAGTGATACAAACTCACTGAGACGCTGTACAAAAACTCACACAGTTTTTTATTGAGAGAGATCAAAGTAATTTCCTCCTTTTGGTTTAATATCAGTTAGCCGCCATCTATGGTTTCAAACTGAGTCACTGTGGTTACACCTGCTAGAAAGTGGATGTCATTCAGCATAAAATACATGGGTGAATTAAAAGGGACTAGTGAATTGCCGTGTAGCAACGGCTTTTCTTCCTCCACCGAAAGCACTGTGCCGGGAGTGAGAGTGGGACTGGCTACGTAGTTAGAGGGGCAGGAGTCTGCTGAGCTTCATCTAATGATATATTTACTCATCTTTGTCCAAACAACATCAAACTTGGCACTGCACTCACTCGTGTCATTAGCAAGATGCATAACAAATTTGAGGTCAGTCTACAGTTGCTGTTATGCTTGGAACACACAGACAGACGTTCCGTGCATTAATAGATAGATTTGTGAAAATAAATTATGGTGGTAATACGTCAATAAGTACATGATTGTATTGAAACTGACAAGTCCTCAAGGTGGCATGGTATCTTGCATCATATAATCAGACTCGGGCCAGAAAGATTTTGTTTTGCCCAGCTCCACAAATCTATCAACTACCACTTGTCTGTCATCTTTATTTATGTGCTACTTCAACCACTCACATCTAGACCAACCTGTGACGCTGATGTGATTGCAGACCAACAGTGTAACCCTTTCACTAATAGTGGAAACACACGTGATGGAGGTGACAGAAATACAAGTATCACAATGTAAGACTTTTATACAGACTGGTGCCATCAAGTGGATAAATGATGCATGTTATTGTTTAAATGTTGTCATCAACTAAGTAAATGCCAAAAGATAATATCTCTTTACATGTAAAAGTGAATCAAGCACAGACATAAAGTCGGTTCTGATCATTCAATCTGGAAGCCAAGGTCCATTATGCTATTTAGAACAAACTATAATTGTACTCTACCTTCATTTTAAAATACACCTGCTGTAGACAGAACATGAGAGACTGTTCACAGAGCAGGAAATCCTGGGGAGATTTCTTATAGGAGGAGTCACAGCAGAGGACTGGTACTCATGAAGAATCTGTGAAACTGTTGATGTGAACAATCTGCAATGGTATCGCCAGAGTCCAGGATCTAAACCAGAATTCATCATCATGTTGTTTGAATCCAGTGACATCAAGGTGGAATCAATTCCTCCTCATCCCCGTGCCACTGGTAAAGTGGATAAAGTCTCTACTCTGAAGACTCTGCTGTCTACTACTGCGCTCTAGAGCCCACAGTGACAGGAAACCAAACAACGCTTTACAAAAACCACTCCACCAAATCAATCTAAATAAATATTTACTCATATACAATACAGTACACAACATTTGTTTAGTTTAGTTCTTCACTCTAAATTTCATCGTAGAGATCCAACCCTCATCTCATGTCCAACCCTCTATACAGTCAGAGGAGGAGCTGAGCAGATACTGTAGACGTACAGAAAGCCTCATAGTGACATCATCACATCAAATTGCAGAGTAAACTTACTGTAATCTAATCAGATCAGCAGACCAGACTCACACATCAACTACACTATGGGCTCAGCCATGATGCTTCCTTTAATATTGCTCTTCTCAACCTATTTGGGTAAGATGTCCCACAATTTGGTCTTATACTTCTTAGCAGGTGTAAATGCATTCAACAGTCTTATGCCTGTCCTAAACACTCACTTATGTTTATCCTAAACAACAATATTAGCAGACATCTCATATTTATTGTCAAACAATGAAATGTTTCCCTTCATTTCTAGGCAAGAGCATTGGAAACCCCATAGCTCCCGACAGTACAGAGAAGAATGCTGTAGAGGGAGAAAATGTTGAGCTCACCTGCAAGTACACTGGAAGTGTTGACACTCTGCTCTGGTATCGCCAGTTCTCCCAGTCTGGGCCACAGTTTCTCATTCTGGACTATAAAGGTTTTATCACCAATGCAACTCCTCCCGTTCCTGGGATATCAATCAAACATGATAAAATAGCAAAGCAGGTTTCTCTGAATATCTCATCTGCTGAAGTCTCAGACTCTGCTGTCTACTACTGCGCTCTGAGGCCCACAGTGACAGGAAACCCTGCAGCACTCAACAAAAACCCCTCAGCAGCCATTACTTTTCCAGAACTTTATCTATGTAATAAAACAAGACACTGTATTCATCCCCTGAGAAATGTAATTATCCCGTAGCATCCCAACAAGATACACCATGTGATCAAATACTGTTAAGGTTACCAATTACTGGACATCTCAACAGCCACAGGCAAGATAGATGCTGATAAAATATTATGTGACTATAAATTACCAGTAATTACATAACACTTCCCATAGTTTACCTCTATTACAGGGACAGAGCAATTACTGAAGTAAGTGCCTCAGTTTTCTGTAATGATGCTTCTTTTTACTATGCACGGTCTTATCCAACCACAAGGTGGCAACATTACCATAGGCCCTTGATTGTCTAGATTAGATTGGACTGAAAAACACTTGAAAATAAACATTTTTGATGAAAGATCATGCTCATGAATTACTGTATTGTAACCCTTATGAAATGCACCCTAAGAATTCCTTTTTATCTCTGTCATTGTGGTAGGTGTCCAAGTAATGAAACTGTATTACAAGTAAATCTGCACCGTGAGTAAGAGGATTGTCAGACTCTTTTTCACTTCGGATCACTTTTTGCCTTTGTATTGT